>PVJC01034043.1:0-18908 GCA_004026665.1 Murina feae
GTTCATCACCACCCAACCAGTATTATATGAAATGCTGAAAGGTATCCTTTGAGAATGAGGAAGAAGAAAAAGGAAAGTAAAAATTATGAACAACAAATATATATCAACGAGTGAATCTAAGAATCAAGTGAATAAAAAATCTGATGAACAGAATAAACTGGTGAATAGAATAGAATCAGAGGCATAGAATTGAGTGGATAGACAATTTTCAGGGGTTAAGGGTGTTGGGGGTGCGTGAAGAGAATGGACAATAATTGTACACCTATGGATGAGGACAGTGGGGGGGCAAGGACAGAAGTTGGGGTGAGAAATGGGAGGAGGGGAGCTATGGGGAAAAAAGAGGAACAATTGTAATAATCTGAACAATAAAGATAAATAAAAGAAAAAAAAAAAGAACCTATAATAGCCAGACAATTTTGAAAAAGAAAATCACAGTTGGCGGGCCTGTACTATCCAATTTTCAGGAATTACTATAAAGCTACAGTGACCAAGAAAGTGTGGTATTGGTGAAAGGCTAAATATATCAATCGATAGAACAGACCCGAGGAACCAGAAAGAGACCCACACACACATGGCCAATTGATTGTCACCCAAGTTCCAAAGCAACCTAACGGGAAAAGGAACGTCTTTTCAACAAGTGACGCTAAAACAACCGGGCATCCCACATAACGAAAATTAATGAATAAATACTTCCCTCATACCATACACAAACATTAATTTTAAATTATCATAAAAGTAAAAGTGAAAACTATGGAACTTCTAGGAGATCTGCAACCTCAGAGTAGTCAAGGATTCCTTAGATGGAATAATAAAACAAAAACGCCAGCAGAGAATGAGAGAAAACAATCCCAGAATATACAAAGAAATTCTAGAACGTCATCATCATCATCATCTTAAATAGGCAAAGGAAGATATTCAAATGGTAGATGAAATTAAAGCCATAATCCAATACCACCACATACTCCAATGGCTAACAATGGAAAAAATTGCTAATGCCACTGCTAGCAAGCATGAGGAGCACCGAAGGAATGAGAAATGGTACCAGCACTTAGAAGACGGTTTGGTAGTGTGTTATAAATTTACACGTATCACAGCACGTAGCATTTACACTCCCAGGCTGAGATGAAAATATATATCCCCATAAAGAGTTGTTCATGAGTATTCACGGCAGCTTAACTTACAATAGCCAAACACTGAGACCATCAAAATGTCCATCAACAGGTAAACGGGTAAACAAACTGTGATATAGCCATGCAATGGAATACTACTCAGCAATAAAAAGATACATTCAACTGTACAGATGAACCCAAAGACACTACGCTATCTCAAATAAGCCAGACACCAAAGAATACCTAGGTCCATTTGTATCAAAGTCCAGAACAGTGCAATCTGCTCTTCAGTGACCGATGGGTCAGTGGTTGCCTAGGGACTGAAGGAGAGGCAGGACCTACAGCGAAGGAGCAGGAGGCAACTTCCGAGTGATGCAAAGGTCCTGCGCCTTGAGTGTGGTGGTAACTCCATGGACGTGTACATCTGTCAGAACTAACTGAACTGTGCACTACAACTGTACAAAAGTTATACCTCCGCAATGCTTTCTCTTTTAAAAAACGACTTGGGAGCCTACTTAAAGAGGCTCACTAACCAAACACAGGGCAATCTGACCACTGGGATAGTAATAATAGCCACAACTGACTGGACTGTCAAATTTGTAAAAAATCATCCTAAAAAACCCTAATATGCAAATTGACCGAACAGAACGACCAGTTGCCATGATGTGCACGGACCACCAGGGGGCAGACGCTCAATGCAGGAGCTGTCCCCTGGTGGTCAGTGCACTCTCACAGTGGGAGTGCCGCTCAGCCAGAAGCCGGGCTCATGGCTGGTGAGCGCAGCAGCGGTGGTGGGAGCCTCTCTACCTCCGCTGAGCCTCTCCACCTCCGCTGAAGTGTGTAAGGAGTGAGGGGTTCCAGACTGCGAGAGGGTGCAGGCCAGGCTGAGGTCCTACCGCCCCCCCCCCCCCGCCAATGCATGAGTTTCGTGCACCGGGCCTCTAGTGTGTTCATAATGTTCGTACAGAAAACAAAAAATCTGATTAGATACCTTTGGAGAATGCTAGGGAAACAACTTTTTACTCGGCAAACTTGTAAATAAACAAGACTCCAGGCTTTCTCCTGCCTTTCCTGCCCTCCAGGTGACCTATTTTATTTTTTTAAATATATTTGTGTTGCTTTCAGAGAGGAAGGGAGAGGGAGAGAGAGAGAAACATCAATGAGAGAAAATTATTGATTGGCTGCCTCCTGCACGCCCCACATTGGGGACCAAGCCCACAACCTGGGCACGTGCCCTGATCGGGAATCAAACCGTGATCTCCTGGTTTATAGGTCAATGCTCAACACACCAGCTGGATTGGGTCGCTAATATCAAAAGCAAAGCTTTCTTTGAAGAATCGGGCAGTCGTTCTACAACCTCTGATGGATTCATAGATCTAGGCAATGACCATTCAACTACTAAGACCATTAGGTGACAAGCTGATGGTGACTTTATAAGCGACAGCAGCTGAACCCCTGGTCAACCACAATGTCATTAAAAGGGATTCAACCTCCTGATGGACGTGTGCACCACGACCTATGAATTCTTCTTGCCAAAAAATTGAGCCTGAATCTGATCAGATATTCTTGGGGGAGAAAAACAGTTCAATTTTATCATGCCTCTATCTAGATCCTTGCTACAAAAAATGGGGAGGAGGAAGGGGAAGGGGGGGAGGATGGGGAAGGGGAAGGGGAAGGGGAAAGAAAAGGAAAGAAAAGAAAAGAAAAGAAAAGAAAAGAAAAGAAAACAAAAGAAAAGAAAAGAAAAGAGAAGAGAAGAAAAGAAAAAAGAGAAAGTGCCCTGGTCCACCGCCCCCACCCCCACCCCAGCACTGTTGGCGTTACCTGGGAGTTTATTGGGTCTGTGTCTTCTCCAGACCCATTGAGTCAAAATTAGAGTAGGAGCACCAGGTCCCCGGCGAGCTGCATGCACATAACTTGCCGTTTATAAGACATGCCGGGACCGGAGGATGTGTTCAATGACACCAGAGGGGTAACAAAGGGCAAACCATCGACTTATTCCCCAATAAATAAATTACAAGGAAAACAAATAAGGAGAGAGACCTACGGGATAAACAGGACTTAAGAGACTTACCAACCACATGTTTGGATCCTGATGTGAACGAGTCAATTCTTTTTAACGAGTTTAAGATTACAAGGTATTGGGGAAATTAGAATATGGACTGGATACTTGAGGATATTAGGAGTTATAGTTAAATTGTTAGACGTGACAATGGTGTTACAATACGTTTTAAGTGCTTAGCTTTTAAAGAAAAGTATGTACAAATGAAATAATTGCCTAATTCTGGGATTGGCTTCCCATCGATCCAGCAGGGAGGTAGGAAGGGAGGAGTGTGCTAGGAAAATGGGTAGGATCACAGATAAAAGGCACTTGGCCGTAGGTTTATAACTCATGAAACAAACGGGCGCTGGTTACAGGGAAGTTGATCAAGTAGACTCTCGACTTTGGAATATATTTAAGTTTTTCAATAACAAAGTTTCTTTAAAGTGTCCTGTGGGAGGAAGGAGCCACACAAATGTGAGTTCCTGCCGTCAGCCCGGCCTGAGAGCAGCAGCAGAGTGGGGACCAGGTGGCATCAAGCCGCAGGGACAGAGCAGATAGAACTGAACAGATTTACAGCTGCCGAGACACACACCTGTCCCGCTTCCTTTGGAAACCGGCCCGCCCTGCCAAGGCGCCTCCAGTGGCCGTCAGAGACGGGGGCTGTGCTGTGTAAATGAGACTGGGACTCAGCAGCCCTCCTCCCTAGGTGCCAGCGGTTTCTATAGAAACCACCAGAGAATGATATTTCTGAGAGCACAAAGCATCTCCACTGGCCTCCGCCGGCTTTGTTCACACTCACCCATCAGCATCTGAGATCCAGCCTATCAAAGTGGGCCTTGTGGCTCACTTTTAAAATAGGTACGGCTCATTATAAAGCACCTGCCCCCAAACGTTTCCAAGGAAACAGGCCCCAAGACAACCCTCTCTAAATTCATTAGCATTTAACACTCCTTAATGAGGCTTAAAGATGGCGCGCTTTAATAACCATATGCTGGAGGAGGATCCCTTCCCTCTGACACTGGGGTGTGGCTGATGAGCGGGAGGAGCTCTCGGAGGCTCCGCCTTGGCTCCAGGCCTTCCTGAAAGCCACCATCATCAGGAGCACTGGGTGCCTGTCTCCCGGCCTGGGGAGGGCTCCTTGTAACTAGAGCCTCCCTTGGGGTGTTCAGCTCTGGGCCACAACCTAAAAATGGCCAGGTGGAGGCCCTACAGTCAGAGCCAGGCTAACTTTATTTCCTGACCCTCCTCTCCACACACACACACACACACACACACACACACACACACACACCATGTGCACTCAAGCCACACAGACCCCTCACCATTCCCTCACCTGTCAAACCCTTCATGCCTGTGCTTTTCTGCTTTCCTTACGCCTGAAATGCCCTCCCCTAACTTGCTGCCTAGAAAACTCCTATGCATCCTTCAAAACCCTCTACCAAATCCTCAAAGCGCCAAGCAGTATCTTCGGTTCCTTCCCCTGTGGTCCTTTCACCCCACCTCCATGGAAGCTCTCATCACACTGGCCAATACTGTTTCCTCCATGTACATGTGACCCCAGGCCTCAGGGCAGGATGAGCCTCATTCTCCTCCACCCCATGGCCACTTGCTACCCAGCAGGTATTCGATAGTGCTTGTAGAATGGCCTGATAAGTCAGTCTCAACCCAGCAGCTCCAAGCCACTGGGGATCCCAGGAGAGAGAGCTGACCACTCCCAGCATGAGGCCACAGCTCAGCCCTTCCCAGCTACGCATGGGGTCTGCTCCACCCAGAACACCTCACAGAGTGCAGCCCCTTCCTGACAGATGGGGAAACTGAGGCCCAGAGAATGGGGACACTGAGTGTGGGGGTCCTTTTCCCCAGGAGGGTGGAGAAGCAAGAGAAGTTTGCGAGACTCCTGGGATGGCCAGAGCTGTGTGGGAGGGCAGGGCCCGCGCAGAGGCCTCTCCCTGCACCTCCCACTGTCGCTCCTCGCTCCCCGGGTTGTGCCTGAGGCAGAAGCAGAACCTACCCCACTGACAGCCTTCCTGTGTGGTCGCCACAGGCAGCCCCAGAGCTGGCCAGGGGTGGAGGACATGGCGGGGACAGCTGGAGAGAAGAGGCCAACATTGCCTCACTCCCCAGGAGCCCCAGAACCCAGGAGGCCTCTCCCCACCCCCACCAGCCACCCCTATTCGGGTCCTGTGTTGCCACCTTCCTCTGTCTCAGAAGGTATTTACTGGCTGTTTTCAGGAACTACAGAATCTCCAGTTCCTAGGGCACCTGGGGATAGGGGTTAGGGTTAGGGTTAGTGGTTAGGGTTAGGGGTTAGGGTTAGGGTTAGGGTTAAGGTTAGTGGTTAGGGTTAGGGGTTAGGGTTATGGTTAGTGGTTAGGGTTAAGGGTTAGGGTTAAGGTTAGTGGTTAGGGTTAGGGGTTAGGGTTAGTGGTTAGGGTTAGGGGTAGGGTTAGGGTTAGGGTTAGAGTTAAGGTTAGGGGTCAGGGTTAGGGTTAGGAGTTAGGGTTAAGGTTAGGGATTACGGTTAGGGGTTAGAGGTTAGGGTTAGGGTTAAGGTTAAGGATTAGGATTAATGTTAGGGTTAGGGTTAGGGGTTAGGGTGAGAGTTAGGGGTTAGGGTTAAGGTTATGAGTTACAGCTAAGATTAGGGGGTTTGGGTTATGGTTCCCACTGTAGCATTCCTAAAGTCCCACTCTACGTTCTTCCCCCACATTTTGAGCATCCATACTTACTAGGCAGAAATTACTTCATTTCTGTCTTTTGTAAGTTAATCAAAGGCGTGGGAATGTATATCCAAGTCCGACTCCCTGAAGACCGAGCTACCTACGGGGCTAGAGAATCTCTTCAGCTGAAAGCAGACCCTGAGGTCTGGTCTGGCACACTGCCTGACTGGCTGAAAGGTACAATCTCCACTCAATTTTGCGTGTTTTTTAATGTTTTATTATTTTTAAAGGCTTTGGTGTTTTGTTTGTTTGAAAGAGAGGGATGGAGAGGAGAGATAGAAACATCAAAGATGAGAGAAAAATCACTGACTGGCTGCCCCCGACTTGGGATCAAACTCCCAACCCAGGCATGTGCCCTGACCAGGACCTCTTGGTTCATGGTGGACACTTAACCACTGGGCCACACCGGCCACGCTCCCCTCAGCTAGCTCATGACTGCCAACTACCACGAACAAGCTCTTGGAGTCTGACGCTGTGAGGATCACCATCTGCGAAAAGGTGGCAGGTAGCATTCCTGAACACCTACTGTGCCATGCACCTGGCCAGGTGCTTCACATGTGACCTCACCGAATCCTCACCACCTGGGGTCAGCACTGCCAGCCCACTATGCAGACAGCCCACCCGGGATCACAGAGCTGGCCGGAGGCAGAGGCAGCGGGACACCCAGTCCAGGCCAGCGACACTGCAGCCCGGCCATCCCTCCTGCACAGCCAGAGGCGGAGAGTAGCTGCTCAATTAGTGCTTGCTGAATCCGAAGCGAATCTGAACATGCCCACAGAGAAGCCATCACGTTAAAAACTGTGAAATTTTAAATTACAGATGCAGAACATGAGGGAGGGGAAGGAAAGCAGAAACAGTCAATTACACGCGTATCTACGGTACTGATTCTCTCAAGTGAAAAATTTGTTTTCCTCACTTTATAATGGAGCCTGAATAAAATTGGGTTCCAACAATGCAGCCGTCCTCCCGGGCGCCCGGCTCTGCAGTCCCAGCTGGTGCACCTGAGCATCTGAGCACCTTTCCCCGGGGCCTGACCCTCCAGAGAGCTCAGACTACTCTGGACAAGAGGGATGAGGGTGTGGGGCTCACCTGCCTGGGCCTGTGGGGTCCCCGCCACCCAACACCAGGTCTGGTGCAGCATCTGTAACCAGGGCACTGTGGGGAGGGGTCTCTCTTGCTAACAATGCACAGGGACCAAAAAAGGCCACTTCACAGTGCACTGACCTAGGGCAGGGGACCACGAGAATGCCCTGTGCCCAGCACACCTCCGTCTGTCCATCACCCCTCCCCTGCTTTCCACCCCCCTAAACCAGGGCAGATCTCACCGCCTCCGGCCACCAGAAGGAGGTGGAGAGGAGCTGGGCCGTCTCCCAGGTGGCCAGTCCCCGGGCAGAAGAGGAGAGCCGGGGCAGGGCCTCCTCCGGGGGCCCAACAAACTCAGAACCACCCAGAGGCGCAGCAGGACTGAGGGGAAAAGTAGAGAACCACTATGACACCTAGGCCCGCCCTGGGATCACTCCTGTGAGCGCCACGCAGGCCAGGGGGAGCTCACCCATCGGATCTGGATCAGAGGGGTGAAGACAAGCTGTGGCTGTGGTATCTGCCCGGAGCACAGGGCCAGGCCCAGGAACCCTCTCGGTGGGGCCTGGCAGGCGGCAGCCCCAGCTCCCTAGCTCCTGGCCAGGGCCGGGCAGCAGCAAGGAAAGGGTGAGAGCGCAGGACCCGGAGCCAGCACCTGGCACCTGCCACTGGGCTCTCTTAGTGGCCCCTCCCTGTCCTGGTCTCACCTGGGAACAAGCACCTGCTGCCTGCCTTGTGTGGTGGCAGGGCCACCTGCTTCACACCCACTGCCACAGTCCCGACCAGCTGCAAATCCAGGGGGTGCGTTTAGGGGAGATGGATGGGGGTGTCCTATACTGGCAGAGCTATGCTGAGACTTGGGGTCCGAGAAGAAGAGGCCCCTTTTCTTTTTCTTAACCTTTATTGTTGAAAGTATTACATGTAACCCCTTTTCTCCCCCATTGACCCCTCTAGTCCTCCCCCCGCCAAGAGGCTCCCCCCTCTAAGATGCTCCTCCTTATCCCACCCTCACAATCACCCACTCCCACGTGGGTACCTCATTTCCCAATGCCTGTACTCTACTGAGCATGTGGGCCCCTCCCCCCGTCATCTCAAGGACATCTGTCACCCTACCCACTGTCCTTATCCCACATAACTCCACACGCTACGATGCCCGCCAGGCCTGCCATACACACTGGCTGCCACCTGGGGAGCGAGGTGCTGGCCTGGGCTGCTGGGCTGATCTCTGGGGCTGAGGGAAGATGATCCAGAGCACAGCGGATTCCACACAAAGACCTAGTCCACAGCCAACACGGGCCCTGCGGGAAGCAGGCCTCCCTGGCTTGCTGCCCGGCCCCAGCCCACTTCCTGCATCCTCAGGAGGTAGCCCCTCTCTAGCCCCCTGCTCCTCAGCTGCCCTCTCTCCAGTCTTCCCCCCGCCCCAGGTGAGCATGCATAAGCCTCACCTGTGCTGAACACAAACGCTGATATCCAGTCCATCCCCACGGCGAACTGTGCTCCCTTCCGGGGGAAAGTGGGCAGAGGCTTCTAGACTAAGGTGACCAGATTTTAACATTGGTAAAGCGGGACACCACTGACCACTTGGCCGCTGAAAACCGTATATTCCCTTCCCGTTCTCCCGCCATTCCCTAGCTTGTCGTGCATTCTTTCCAAAAATCGGGACTTTTTTAAAACGCCAAGGGACGCGAGACAAATTGTTAAAAATCGGGACTGTCCCACCAAAAGCGGGACGTCTGGTCACCTTATTCTAGACCTAAAACCTTGCAGACCATGGGACCAATTCTGCTTCTAGGACTTGATGTGCAGAGATGTCTGCCTCAGTGTGTAATAAGGAGAACATGGACATATGCAAGTACCCAACAAGAGAGAACTGGTGAAAAGTATAATGGGCAATGATTTTAAAAATTGTATCACTGATGCCCTGGCAGGTGGCTCTGCAGGTTGGAGCATCATCCTGTAAACCAAAAGGTTGTGGGTTCGATCTCAGTCATGGCGTGTACAGGAGGCAACCCATCGATATTTCTTACATCAATGTTTTTTCTCTCTCTCCCTTCCTCTCTCTAAAATCAACAAAAACATAGGAAACTTTTTAACAACATAGGAAACGGATGCTGGAACACTAAGTGGGACACGCGCTGTCCGTGGTGGGTACGGCCGGGTTGAAGCTGATGGGTTAGCCTCCTCAGGAGTCTCCACGTTCCTTCCCCTGGGGCCTGCACGGAGCACTCTGTGATCAGAATGGGTGTTTGGGGAGCAAGCACTAGTGTGTCCAGGTCTTTGACATCCAAGTCCACCAGGGATCACCCTCCCACAGCAAGGTCTCCCCTGGCCCCTCCCAGCCCTGGACCAGCTCTCCTCATAAGGTCTCTGGCTGCCTCTTTGCAAACTCCTCTCCCTCCATCTCCTCTGGCTAATAATTTAGCTACTTTTTTATTCTTCAGGGTAACACCCACTCGTGGCAGACAGGTGTCTGCACAGGTGTGACATCTCCTCCTGTCCGTCCCCAGCCCTGTTCTAGGAGGCAGTGGCCGCAGGGAGGGTTTGGGGCGGGCCATCTGAAAGCCACCACCACGGCTTCTGGCTTGGTCAGAAACGAGGCCTGTACTGGAGTTTCTCTGGATCCTGCAAACCAGCATGATGTCACATGTGGCAGGTGCTCGCTGGGCAACCGTTTCACGAAGAAATGAATGGGGTGAGCCAGAGAAACAGAACTTTCTAAAGAACGTGTTGAAGGGAATGATTATAATTAAAAACTGAGAGATGTGCCTGTTGTAAGGAGAGCCTCAGAGGGTGAAGGGAGATGTCACCCTCGTGTCCTCTCTGAATGTCGCGTGAGGAGCCACTCAGCACTGCCTAATTACAGGACGCACGGCGCGGCTTCTTCTCACACATCCATCACCTTCCTCAGCGTCGTGCCGGACCTGCTAACGAGCACCAGGCAGTCTCCCTTCAGAGTAGAAAGAAAAGGCTGTGTGCTGGGAGAGTCTGCCCGCCCACAGGGTACACACGCAGCCCCATGCTTCAATCAGCACAGCCGCCAGCTCCCCTGTAACTGGGGATCCGTGTGGGGGTGTGAATGTGGACTGCACCCACGCCCTAGAGCCAGAAAACCTCCACAGAGCTGCGCCACAGGCTCGCCGAGGCGGGTACGGTCACCAAGTCAAGAAGCACCACTGAGCCACAGACCCCGCGCGACGGCCAGGCCAGTCTGGGGCGCCAGGCTGGGCAAGTTCATCGCGTCCCGAGCCCCTGTGCAGCTCACACTCTAGTGGGAGCTGACACTTGCCAGGCAGCTAACACCAAGCCTGAGGGGGCCTGGGGACCCCACTCCAGTGGGACTCGGGGGAGGCGCTGCAGAAGAGGCAGCAGTGGAGGCCTGCAGGACAGGCGCCCCCTGGCCAGGAAGAGGGGAAAGTCACGGCCAAAAGAAAATATGTTCAAAACCCACCTGGGCCCCTCCAGCCCCCATCCCTGCTGATTACAGCTAAAACTCTGGACAAGACAAAAAGCAATTCCCCGAGAACTCTCCTAGCCAGCAAAGCTTATTGACTGGGAGGAGAGGTCAGAACTGGGAGAAGTGACCGGCCCAGAGATGAGCTGCTATTTTATTTTCAATTTTGTTTTCTGTCTTTTTTTTTCTTCTTTTCTCTAACAGCTTTGACCTCAGAGCAGGCCTCCCGTGGAGCTCTGGTGGCAGCTTCAAAATCCATAAAGCAAAAGATGACAGAACGAACAGAGAAACAACACCATTCCGCAATTACAGCTGCAGGCTTCAACACTCCTCTGCCAATAACTGAAAGAACAAGTAGACAAGAAATGAGCAAGATGTACGGGAACGAACTGGACAACATCATCAACTGACTTGGCCCACTGTGACCTACAGAGCCCTCCACCCAACACCAGCGAAATACACAGCCCTCCCAGAGCGCAGGGAACAGGTCTGACCACAACAGAATTAATATGTTTGTGTGGGGGGGTTTTTTTTTATTTCAGAGAGAGGATCGGGTAGGGAGAGAGAAATAGAAACATCAGGGACAAGAGAGAATCATCAACTGGCTGCCTCCTGCACACCCCCTCCTGGGGATGGAGCCCGCAACCTGGGCAGGTGCCCTGACTGACCATAACAGAATTAAACTAGAAATTAATAACAGAAAGGTATTTGGGAAATCCTTACATGTTTAGAAACTAAATAATATACTTCTAAATAACCCCTACATCAAAAATAAATAAATAAAAAGAAAATTAGAAAATATTTTGGGATTGAATGAAAATTTAAATACAACACATCGAAATGTGTGGGATGTGGGCTTGGAGGAGAGTGTAACGAAATCAAATGCCTACATTAAAAAAGATTTCGAATGGACACTCTAACTTGCCACCTGAAGAAGTTAGAGGGCGGGGGGGGAACAACAGAAAAACAATGGAGAAAAATCAATGTTTCATGGACACGACCCATAAGATTGCTAAATCTCTAGCCACACTGAGGGGAAAAAAAAAAAAGAAGACGACGACGACACAGGAATAAAAGAGAGAGAACCTCAAATCACCAAAAGGGTAATAAAGGACTATGATGAGCAAGTGTAGGTATACGAACGGGACAACTTAGAGGAAATGAGCCAAATCTTTAAGGGGCACCACCCACCAACGCTCATTTGTGAAGAAATACGGTCTGCAGAGTCCTGTGTGAATCCTCGCGGAGGCCACTTCAAACCCACTTCAAACCACACAGCTCCCGCTTCGCGCCCGCAGGGACGGGGTCAGCCACAAGGCCGAGGACATGTGCTGGCGAGGACACAGCATTGGAACCCCCGGGTGGGCATGTAAATGGTGCAGCCACCGTCTGGCGGCTCCTCCAGGCTGCCCATTGCGCTACCATATGGTCCAGCAAGTTCCCTCGGAGGCAGAGCCTGGGAGAAGTAAAAACATGTCCACGCGAAAGCCTGTACACAAGCGTGCGTAGCAGCGTGACTTACAGCGGCCAAAAATTTAAACACACATGTCCATCAAGCAGTGAGGGGGTAAATGAAATGTGGTCTAGCCACACAATGGAAAGTCACTCAGGTATGAGGGGGAATGAAGTCCTGACACAGGCTATAGCTCGGAATGGCCCTGAGAAGGCGGTTTCTAGAAAACGTCAGGGACGGGCAAATCCACAGATTCAGGAAGTAGATTAGTGGTTGCTGAGGGCGGGGGGCGGGGGGAGCCAGGGGACCCTCTAAAGGGCACAGAGTTCCTTTCGGAGGTGATGAACATGTTCTGGATTGACTGTGATAATGGCCGCATAACTAAATACATTAAAAGCCAAGGAACTGCATTTGCCATGAGTGCCTTGTACGCTATGTGCATTACATCTCAACAAAGCTGTCATCAAAAAGATTCAGTAAGTATTCGAGACAAAAGATAACTAGGGCATCAAACCCATGATTTTTTGAATGCTTTTAGCTATGACAAACTAAAAAAGTTTTGAGGTAAAAAGGTAAGTCAATTTCAATAATAACATGAAATTTCTTAAAAACCTCACGGGGAGGTTTCGGTGTTAACAGCTTATTTTCAAGGCAAAAGGTATGCTAAAGGACTCAAATTAGCATTATGTCAATTCTACATTTATACAGTCGTTCTAGTCTGCTTTATATTTTCTGGTATGCACTACTGCATTCTGAAAAACCGAAGTTATCAAGTGGGGTGTTAACCTAGGACTTGGGATATGGCCCCGAGTGCCATGGGTCTCCCACTGTCCACACCGAGCTGAGCCCCCCGACAGGTCTTAAAGGGGAGCTGCTGGTGACCCAGAAAGCACTGCAGCGGGGGCTGGAGAGGAGGGCTGGGGCTGGGTGGCCGTCATCAGGATCCGGACTCCGAGAACCACCTCCCAGCTCTGCCCATAAGTTTGGACGGCCCAGGAGACACACACAGACTGGCCAGCCGCCTGTGAGGGCAGCCAGAGACCGACAGGTGCATCAGACACCAAAGAAATGCGGGCCTCCTGCAGCCCCTTACTGACCGTGAGCTCCTGCAGGGCAAGGCTGCCTACCTGGATTTTGTCGCCTATGCCCTGGGACAATGCCTGGTGTCTGGGGGTGGCTCAGAAAATGTCTGTGACATCAATACATGTATAGCGTCCTCTTCCTGCAGGTGGAGAGGGAAGATTTAGAAAAAGAGGTGGGTTCACAGCCAAGCTCACGCCTTGTGCCGAGCGCTGGGCTTTTCAGGGCCGGTTTCCTCGCGCCGTCCCCCGCCCCCCCGGGGACAGAGATGCCTTCACGCGGGTGCTGGGGTTACGGTTCCAGGCCTGCAGCTGCAGGGCCCCCAGTATCCCATTCACAGCTGGACTCTGGACACGGGCCCCGAGCTGCACTGCAGGGCTGGATGAATCCCTGAACGTCTCCCCAGGAACAAAACACAGAGCGTGGGAGTCAAGCCTCCTAGTTCAGGTCTCACCCCACTACCAACCTGCCAGGACCTCTCTCAACCTTGGGCGCCCTGCCAGCGAAATGGGGTGATGGCAGTGCTTGGCACCCTTCCCGGGACTGCTGCGCAGCCAATGAGCTCAGAACAGAGCCCGGCAGGTGCTGAGCGCCCAGTACATGCCACCTCGATCGGTTCTGAGCACCCAGCCCTAGCACCACGGGACCACTGGGCAACAGCAGCCCAGAGAAGGTATAGCCCAAAGTCACAAGGCGTTCTGCGCTAGGCTCTCTGCTGCCCTTCCCCCATCTTTCTGCCCCTGTTAGTCTCCCACTCTCATCCGCATAAAAAGTTTGGTTTGAGGCAAAACTTAGAACTCCAGGAAGCACAGAGTCCAAATAAAAAGGCTTTTTAATATAAAACTGATGAAAGAGACAAATGGAAAGTAATCAAAACCTCATTAGGGCAAATAAGCAACCTGCCTACAATGCCATGAAAACTGATGGTGCTGAGAGTCTCCCAGACACAGCCAGCATCTCCGGAATGCAAATTTAAGGGTGCCCTCCCCCCACAGAGAGAAACCCTCCAAAACACCACTCGGGACTCATACTAAGGCACCCAAACCAAGACCTAGGGCTGTGTTTCACAACTCTGTTCATCAAAATCTCCTGAGAGGTACCTCTGCTGCCCCCCAGGTGGGCCTGACTTCTGTGCTAAGGCCAGCAGTCCAGGCCGGCCACCACAGGTGGCTCTACCAGTTCCCGTCACTGCCGCCCACGGAAGGACGCCCACAGCAGGGGCGTGAGATGACACCGGAGTAAGTGGCGGCTTGGGTTCTGCTCCATCTGGGTGAGCCCATTGCTTGGGATTTTAGAAACTGGTCTTGATTATGGCTGTTAGTCATTCATGCAAGATCCCACCTACCCCTTTGGTAGGCACTGGGGATCCAGCAGCAAACAAGGCAAACCCCTGACCTCAGGGCATTTACATTCTGCTGGGAAACCACGTGAGGGGCTGTGACATGGAGCTGAGGAGAGGGCGAGCCAGTGGCCCCCACTGTCAACCCGCACATCGAGACACACACCTGCAGGGGGTCTAGGACATGATCCAAAGGAGGTCAAGAAACTAACTCAAGATCTGGAAGTCACGATGGAAAGGGAGGAGAGAGGGCGGGAAAGACGTTGAACAAGCATGAAATATCGATGACTCGTGTCAAACCAGCATGGGACCGAAAGTGAGCTGGCCTGTGAGCCGATGTTCTCACGCGGAGGCCTGCCTGGGGGAGCGCACCTGCTGCTCTTTGGGGGAGCAGAGGCGCTGTGTTCCGAGACTCGCTGGCCAGCATCTATGGATGGGAGGAAGGACTGGGGCAGAGGCCGAGCCCCAGCCCGGGGCCACACACCCTAGATTTCCCAGAGCTGCTCTGATTTCCAGGGCTTGGCCCTACTCAATTGTGAGGTGTCTGCTGAGTTGGGGTTCCATAACTTAGTCTTGCGAAAAGTGTCGATTTTAAGCCTCGGTGCTTTTCTACAAGTCTGATTCCTAATACAAGGGAGAAGTTTTTCTTTAGCTTCTATCCTAACTTGGCTCCTTCTCCACACACAGTCATCTTAAAGTGAACTTGGAAGTAAATGCCTCAGCATTTCCCACGGTACTGGTGGCCCGGAGAGATGGGCCCACAGCTTACACTTCTGCATCCCTGCAGCTCCAGCTGGGCACACAGCCTGGGCCCTGTGTGGCTGGAGATGCATGAGGCTAGCAGCTCTGTCATCGACAAACATGGGGAGCATGAGAGCTCAGACTTGGCCGCGAACTGCAGTGTTGAGACCACCAAACCGTACCTCACCTGAGGCAGGATCTCCTGAGTCCTCTGCCTCTGTCCACCCTTCTGGAATAACCAGTTGCAGCTGAACCACAGCTAGCCTCAGATCCCAGGGTGGCCACTGCCCCTGAGCTGTGGGCAGGTGGGTGCATCTACAGGGCTCCACCACAGTGAGTAGGGCAGCTGACCCCATCAGGTCACTCGAGGTTACCCCCTGAGCACCTGCTCTGGTCCAGGCCCTGAGGGAAATGCTGGGCACAGCCCAGTCCCCACACGGTGGCTGTACTAGTACATGAACACCCGCTGACACAGGAGCTCATGGTGAAGTAAGAAGTTCAGTAGCTGTGACTAGGGTAGGTCCCAGGTGCTGCAGGTCAGCCAGGACAAAGGCTGAGGGCACTCACAGGGGACAAGCAGGGGACCACTATGTTCAGAGGTCCAGAGGCTTCTCAGTGTGGTCCATGGGCTGTCTGCCTCTGCATCTCCTGGGAGCTAGTCAGAAATGCTGGACTGGATGTTTGTGTCGCCAGTGGGATTAGGTTACGTGAGGTCACGAGGATGGAGGCCCATGATGGGACTGGTGCATTGTAAGGGGATGAAGAGACCAGAACTCTCTCTCCCCACCATGTGAGGACACAGCAAGAAGGTGGCCATCCACAGGCCAGGAAGAGAGCCCTCACCTGACCATGTTGGCCCCTTGCTCTTGACCTTTCAGCCTCTAGAAATAAATTTCTGTGTTGAACCACCTCCCCTCTACCCCCGTATCTGTAGAATTTGGTTACAGCAGCCTGAGCAGACTGAGACACCATCTCTGCCCCAGATCTGCCAAAGCAGAATCTGCATGCTAAGAAGAGCCCCAGGTGCAAGTCTGAGAAACCCCGCTGTAGAGACCACTTCACCACCTCTCTACTATACCAACGGGGAAACTGCGACTAACCCAGGCTTTAGCCGAAGGGATTTGCCCACAATCCCCCACGCTGAGCGAATGGTATGGGGAGAATGTGAACCCAGGTGTCCCGTAGCCCAGGCCAGTAACACTGGAGGCCAGAAGAGCTACTGGAGCGAAGGACCCCCACAGTAACATGAAGGTCAGGCCCAGACATCTTGGATTTCAGTCAATACTCAAGTTCAAGGGAGAAGAGTCAGGAACTTCTGTATAGATGGCACTGAGCCAGCTCCGGGTGAGCATGGTCAGCTGGCTTGGGTGGAGCACATCCTGCCAACCTGCCGGAGGGGGAGCCCGGCACTTGGCAGTGATGAGGAATGTGATTAGGCAGAGAGAGATTGGCCAAGACGAGAAGAAGGGAGCCAAGAAGCCCATTTGCCATAATGAACTGGGCTGGACCAGAGGAGTCCAGAATCCCAACACTCATCACTCGGCTAAGCTTAAGAAATCATAAAATTATAGGACTGAAAGTAGCTTCAAGGTTATGTGTTCCAGTTCCTCCTCAGAGTTGGTTCTCTGAGACCGCAGCCCTGTGGTCACGCTCCAGAGGTGGGTGCACCTACCCAGGATGCCACCACTCTGGCCCAGCACCTACCCCTAACCCTCAACATGCTGGTCACTTTAACACAGCAATTGAGTTCTGGGACCCACGCTTAAGGAAATAAGCCCCAATATGGAAACCACTATCTATGCAAATAGATGTCTTACAGAGGAATCTATGCTAATAATAGACAAATATGTAAACTGACCATCCCTCCATAATGCCCACAGCCAATCAGGAGTGAGTATACAAATTAACCCGACAAAGATGGCAGGTCTGTGGGCAGCGTGTACGCGCACAGGCACCAAAAGGCCAGGGGTGAGGTAGGAGAGCAGGCGGCTTGGGGGCCTTGGCAGACCGGGAGGACAGAGAGCAGGCAGCTTGGGGGGCTTGGCAGAGCGGGAGAGCTGACGAAGAGCAGGCGGCTTGGGGAGGCAGAAGCCTAGAGCGTAGGGAGCACCAGGAATTCTGGGAATCATAGTTCTGGTGGCAGACGCATTGTGGGATCTCCTAGACACGAGACCAAAGTGAGCCTGGAGCAAGTTACTGTTGCAGGTGGGGGATGGAGGGAAAGCAAAGGTGAGAGACATAAGTAAAGTCAGTGTGTCGAGGAAAAATTAAAAGGAAGATATCCTGCAACTTCTAGGAAATCTCCACCAATGGAGCAAAGAAAAAAAAAAAGCCATCTATTATTCTGTGAGCACCAAACAAAACTGAGTAGGGGATCTCAAAAAATTCGCTCATATAATTGCAAAGACAGAAACTCCCAGATTGGAGAGGGCTCCCCTGAGGGCTCTCAGATGGGAGAGGATGCAGGTCGGGCTAAGGGACCCACCCCCCATGCACGAATTTCATGTGCTGGGCCCCTAGTGTGCAATAATGTGGACCAGGATGGTTGTTCCCCCATGCACAAATTTCATGTGCTGGGCTCCTAATGTACAATAATGTGGACCAGGATGGTTGTTCCCCCATGCACGAATTTCATGTGCTGGGCTCCTAATGTACAATAATGTGGACCAGGATGGTTGTTCCCCCGTGCACGAATTTCATGTGCTGGGCGCCTAGTGTACAATAATATGGACCAGGATGGTTGTTCCCCCGGGCACAAATTTCATGTGCTGGGCGCCTAGTGTACAATAATATGGACCAGGATGGTTGTTTGGAAGTGGTAACAAGAAACACTTTAGACCCTTGACTGGAAAACAGTTCTCTGGGAAAGACATTCTCTGAGCACATGCTTCCTGCAAGGATGCTCATAACGGGAGGCGGAGGTGGGGGGAGACAGAGAGACCCCCACCCTGTCAGCCAGATAAGGGCAATTAGTCCCAATAATCAACAGGGTGACAGATGTCACAGCCAGATCTATGCATAGCAGGGGTTGGACAGGTCGTAAATACTTTTGGCTTTGTGGGCCATGTGGTCTCTGTTGCAACTACTCAATTCTGTCTCTGTAGCATAAAAGCAGCCACAAGCGATACATAAATACATGAGTATGACATGAGTGTGACTGTATTCCAATAAAACTTTATTTATAAAAACAGGTGGTGGGCCAGATTTAGCACTGGGCTGCTGTTTACTGACCTCTGACCTCCCTCTTTAGATCAATTACTTTCAAATGGGAAAGGAGGACATCCTAAACATCCAACTTAGAGAAACTGTTTAGTAAGCTAAACCACATGGCATTGACTCATTTGATCCATATTCATCGCGGGCTTGCTATGTCAGACACTGCTCTGAGCCAGGGATGAGGCAAGGAGCCAGTCAGCATGTTGGGTCAAAAGGACATACCAAAAATCCTGCAGGCATTTGTGATAACAAGGAAAACCCCTACAATGTTCTGAGAAAAGCAACATACAACATAATGTCTAAAAATAAGATGGAACAATGTTTTCTCAAAAAACTCCACACAAGGGGAAAGGAAAATATCAAAAATCACTAAGTTTACCTTTGGCTAACTCCACCAACTCTTCCCTCATTTCCCTCCTCCCCACCCCCCCCACCCCCATATAACAAAACAGGGCTTTCTATTGTATTTTAAAGGGGAAGCATGACTTGGTTTTAAGCTGAGGTCTGTGTCCCTCCTGCTTCCACCTTCAATTGGTTTCCAGTTGTTGCTGGCAGCCACAACTAGAAAAAGCCCAATGGCTGTCTGGGCCCTCCAGGTTCCTGTGCTGGCCAGAGACCTGGAGTTCAGCACCTGGGACAGCGCCCAGCACGCCGCCAGTGCCTGTCCCCTCCCTT
>PVJC01034044.1:0-19039 GCA_004026665.1 Murina feae
ACAAGGGGGCACCCATACGACTGTCAGCTGATTTCTCAACAGAAACTTTGCAGGCCAGAAGGGAGTGGCAAGAAATATTCAAAGTGATGAATAGCAAGAACCTACAGCCAAAATTACTTTACCCAGCAAAGCTATCGTTCAGAATTGAGGGTCGGATAAAGAGCTTCACAGACAAGAAAAAGCTAAAAGAGTTCAGCGCCACCCAACCAGTATTATATGAAATGCTGAAAGGTATCCTTTGAGAATGAGGAAGAAGAAAAAGGAAAGTAAAAATTATGAACAACAAATATATAGCAATGAGTGAATCTAAGAATCAAGTGAATAAAAAATCTGATGAACAGAATAAACTGGTGAATAGAATAGAATCAGAGGCATAGAATGGAGTGGACGGACAATTTTGGGGGGTTAAGGGTGTTGGGAGTGTGTGAAGAGACTGGACAATAATTGTACACCTATGGATGAGGACAGTGGGGGGGCAAGGACAGAAGTTGGGGTGGGAAATGGGAGGAGGGGAGCTATGGGGGAAAAAAGAGGAACAACTGTAATAATCTGAACAATAAAGATAAATTAAAAAAATAAAAAGACCATCTTAGGTGGTTGCTTTTGGACTCTCAGTTTGTAGGGCCAGTCATTCAGGCCTTCTCCAAGCTTGTCGGGTTTAGTATGTGGCCCCCTTTTTTATCTACAACATCTTGGACCAATCCTGACACTAAGAACTCAGGACTGATTTATTGGGGTTCTTGTTCCAGCATCAAGAAGGGTTCAAGAAATCTGCAGAAGGCTGTGCACAGATTAAATAGGAGTCCAGAGAGGAAATATAATTTTGAAAGGCATTTGGGGGTCAGAGGAGCTTAGTTTAAAGGAAACTAAGATCTAAGTGCTAAGTTCTAATTTCTCTTCATCTCAGAATCCCATGCTTTTTATTACCACAAATTGCCCTGAGGTGAGACAGAGATATACACTTCAAAGGGTATACACAAGCATTGTCAAAATGGGGGAATTAGCCTATGGCTGCTCAGGTGTTTGGCCAATAGGAGGCAATAACATGTAGATTAAGATGCCCTTTGACTGTCTGGCAGCCAAACAATCACCCCTTTTTAGGTTTGGGGAAATGCCTTCAGTCATTTCCAACAGGTGATAACATAGGTGACTCAACGCTGTTGAGTCCCCAAGTTCCATCAACATTTTGATGAAGCTCTTGAATTTATGACATGCTAGAATTGGCTTCCGGCACCATTCTTAAGATTGCACTATCCTCTCCTGACTGGTTTTACTCAGTGGATAGGGCGTCGGCCTGCAAACTCAAGGGTCCTGGGTTCGATTCTGGTCAAGGGCATATACCTTGGTTGCAGGCACATCCTCAGTGGGGAGTGTGCAGGAGGCAGCTGATCGATGTTTCTCTCTCATAGATGTTTCTAACTCTCTATCCCTCTCTCTTCCTCTCTGTGAAAAATCAATAATATATATATATATATATATATATATATATATATATATATATATTTAAAAAGATTGTACTATCCTATGTAATAAAAGCCTAATATGCAAATTGTCCCCTTGGATGGTTGTTTGACCAGAGTTCGAGTGGGAGACTGGGAGTTTGACTGCTTGCTATGACATGTGCTGACCACCAGGGAGTGGCACAGAATATGGTGGGTGTTGGCAATGCTGGGCAGCCAAGAGCCCATGCTGTGCCCTGGCCCATGGTGTCTGTTCGTGCTCACTGCATCTCCACCTGAGGACTTGGGCACTGTAACTGAGGTGTAGGGGGACATGCCTGGGGACCCAGAGGCCCAGGTGCTGCCCAGGGCCTAGAGATCAGCTGAGACCTGCCCTTCCATGCCAGATGCTTGTGCTTCAATTGCCAACCAGGCCTCAGGACTGCACCTGTGCATGAATTTTGTGCACCGGGCTTCTAGTATACTATGAAAACCAACCCTCAGCTTTCCATTCTCCTTCAGATCACATCTAGGTTTTGCTTAGCTGTGTTTCCAGTTTGCAAACTCTAAGATCCTTAACTAAATCTCTGTCATTTATATTCTAGCAAAGCCTCTTAACTCTTTTTGAGCTCATTCAACAATTTGTAATGGGAATATTCATGCTAAACATAAAGATAAGGGGCCACAGCAATAAGTATGACAGCAACTAAAATTTAACTTTTAGTGCATTAAAAACGTTATTAAAAAATAAAACTACAAACAAAATTACATTGCAATGTTACAGAAGAGCAAAGAAATGCCAAGCACACTTCATAGAGAAAGGGAAGGAGCCCTTTTATTAACACTAGTGATTAGTGGACCCTGGGAAAGATTTCCAAATCAGAGGTTTTGCTTTTTATAAGCTTCTGGGGTCTTTGTTTTGCAGATATGGTTCCGCCCCCTTGTGGGCTTGCAGGAAGGCCCCCAGGTGTCAGGCCACATCCAATGGTCCTGGCACCAGCATAACAACCATGCCCACCCCCCATCCGCCATCCCCTACCCCCCACTCCTGCCTCAGGGCAGCGCTTGTGGCCTCTGTGACAGGTTCTGCAAGATCAGTTTCTGGGAAGGAGGCAGGTTACATTTGAATTAGCTCCTTTTAGCCTTCACAGCAACATGTATGACAGACATGAAATCATATACCTAATAGATAATGATTTCTTACAAACCAGTAAGAAAAAATATGACACAAGTTTAAAAAAATGGGTGAAAGACATAGAAAAACTATTCACAAAAGAAATAAAATTGGATAAAAATATATATAAAGCACCAATTACACTGCAAATTCAAACTGATATCATTGTAATAACCTGTGTTCTAAAAAAATCTTTATTGTTGAAGATATTACAGATGTCCCCCTATTCCCTACCATTGTGCCCTTCTGTCTTGCATCTGCCTTCCACCTCATGCTGTAATAACCTGGCTATAATATTAATAACTGGAAAGGAGCAAGGGGAAGCTGCAATTTAGACACATGCCCAGTGAGGTCTGGGTGGGAAGGTGTTAGTCACACCTGAGAGCAGGGCATTGGCCAAAATAGGCGTGGCCACTGCAAGGGTGTGAAATCTGAGATACATAAGCTCCTGAACAAAGGGACTTTGCTCTCTTGGACCTGATGCCCCTGGCTTGTGGGGCTTGCACACTCTGCACTCACCCATGTGGCCCACAGTGATGTGGAGTCCACACAATGGACTAGTGGACTCTAGCCTGATGGTACATCGGACCTAGCTCCACCATGGAACAGAAATTCTCTGGACACTGGCTTTACTTCCAGCTTTGTCGAAGCCCCAGCTGCATTTTCCAGGACTAGATGAAGAGAAATGAGACTTCACAAACAGGAATATAATTTCACACAAATAAAAATCACTCATTCTCCTGAGTGCATCTTAAATAATTCTTTTTCTCAAGATATTGCAAGTACCCCACTCCCACTGGCAGCGGAGGAATTTCACCGATGCCATCCTGTGGCAACAAAACCACAATGTTATGTCATTTTTGCTTTTCAAAAAAGAAAATTCCATTTTGATTAATGGAATGACCCAGTAATTCCACTTCTAGGACCTTCCCACAAATGATTGGAGAGCTGTACAAATGCTTATGTTCAAAGATGTTTATTGAAGTAATGTTTATGAAGACAACCTAAAATTCCCACAATAGAGACAGGCTTAAATAAAGTATGGAAAAATCATACAGAACATTTTACAGCTGTTCAAAATCATATTTTTGCATAATAGTCAATGTTATGGAAAAATACTTAAGTCATAGAACTCAAGGTTTTACTTATTTATTTTCTAATATATTTTATTGTTTTTTTTTTACAGAGAGGAAGGGAGAGGGATAGAGAGTTAGAAACACCAATGAGAGAGAAACATCGATCAGCTGCCTCCTGCACCCCCCCTATTGGGGATATACCCACAACCAAGGTACATGCCCTTGACCGGAATCGAACCTGGGACCCTTCAGTCCGCAGGCCGATGTTCTATCCACTGAGCCAAACCGGTTAGGGCAGAGCTCAAGGTTTTTAAAAAAACAAGATATAATGATATAGAGCAGAATTCCAAAACTTCAAATGCAAATACATATAGGCACACATATACAGATACCACAAATAAAAAAATGACTAAAAGAAAAACATATAAATGTTAACACCTGTTATTTTCATGCAGTGAAATTATGAGAGGTTTTATTTTCTCATTTAAAATTTTCTGTAACTTCTAATTTTCTCAAAATTATCAGGTGTTACATTTACATCTAGAAAAGTAATAAATAAATGTTAATAACAACAACAACAATAATAATAATAATATAAAAGTGAGATCCAAGGGGTTCCAAAAGATACAAACATAAATACTAAATGTCCTGGTTTTGTTTTATAAATGGCTGAATCTTCCAGCTAAAAAGTTTTTATTTCCGGTAGAAGTAGTGCTTGTATTTTTTCCTTGACTGGATTTCGATAGAGGATCCATGGCAACATATTTGATTTGGAAACCTCCTGCAGTCACCGAAGCATCACTTAGAAACTTCAAGGTCATGACATTTCCTGGAGAGGAAGAGGATGCCAAAGAACAAAGATGTTACTCTCCTTGAATTTAGCTGACAAAAATGGCATGTTTCAGGGATTCCTTTAGACTCTCCCTCCCTCTCTCTTTTTAAAAATAGAATTCTCATCTCCCAACTACCTCCTACAGCTCATATGATGTCTTCTTTGAACTTCCTGTTAACATAAAATATATCCTCAAGAAAAAAATAGAGATAAACAGAAGGTTGAATACTTTACCAATACCAGGGGAATTGTAACAGAGTAATGAATTAATAATTTTTAAGCACTATTCATTCAAGAATTGAACAAGTAGGTCCATGTCTTGCAACAAGGATGAATAAATGAGAACTGTGGCGTACTGCAAGGCTAGGGTGTAGGAATAATTTAGGTAGTAGTATCTGAGCTTAAGGACTTGTTTTTAGTTGCGCAGTATTGAGATCATTTTATGACTTGGAGGATGCAAAATGTCAAATACGAATGCTGGTCATTAAACTAAAAAATTACATCTAAGAAAATAGAAGTTGTTAGAATATATGAGTTTGGGTTAATAGCAGTGGCATTACTTAATGAGATGCATTTATGCCTCTATAAGGACATTTCTTGAGGTACATTTCGTGGAACAAAGTCACACAAAATAATTGGCAGGAGAAAAAATGATTTGGAAAAGGTTACCTACCATAGCTAGCCGTTTGAGGTTTGCTATGCATAATTAACATATTAAAAAGTCTCTGACATCTTCAAATAAAGAAACCTGCTTAACATTATTTAAGTCAATGTTATCCACATTTACCTGACCTAAGAGCCCTTTCTCATGTAACACCTACTAAAAACATTTCACAGTACTGTGTTCTTTACTACTCTCTTTGGGAAATGCTATACTAAGATAAAAATGCAGTAAATAAGGGAAAAATTTTCAGTGATAGAAGGTATTTTTAACAACTTTATAAATTACTTTAATTCTTTATCAATAAAAAATCATGGCTTTTTATTACATTTTATGGAAATCATAAACCACGGCAGTATTCATGGATTTGAAGATTCTAGACTATCTCTGACTGAATTTCCCACAAATAACAAGAGTCTGCACATTTTCAGTGCAAGGAGTTGGCACAGATCTTTCTTTAGGTATAAATAAATACTTGGAATTTACAAACCAGCAAGCAGGTCTCTCAACTTAAAAAGTTAATAGTAATGACTACTGGGTCCTTCACTTTCAATGACACCGAGAGAAAAAAAAAATCATAGTTTTGCTCCTTAATTTAGAGCCATTACCTGTACTAATGATGTCTCCTGGAAGCTCATCTCCACAGTATCTGAAAGGGAATTTTAAAGAGAAATCACATGGAAGAACATTATACAGCTATTGCAATGAGCTCTTACTGATAACTAAAGTGCTTTATTTTCCCCCAAGTTATGGCTTATTTTCCTATTATTTTATGATGTTTTATTGCTTTCTTTTTAATTGAATTTGTAAGGGAGAACAATATACACTATTTGAAGTAAATTTCTCAAACTATTAATGAGATTCTTAAGAAAGGATATGTGGCATTTCTACTCTGTGCACCTACAAATCTTTTTGTGCACCTACTATTTGTGTAGTAGACAATTTGAATCTTCTTTAAAAAATTGAAAATTTGTTTCTGATTAATCTCAAAGTTTTCTTCACAATTGAAAGTCAATGGGTGTATAGTTGGTAGTATTATATTTTGAATTCTAGAGTAGACAAATTTAAAGGTAGGAAAATTACTTGGACCTTATAGATATAAGAGGGTTTCATTTTTATATGAATCATATCTTGAAAGGCACTCCCTTGCACATTGTATAAACGTTGAGTTTTGTCAGTTTTTGAAAGTGTAATTTATTCCCCGGGGAGGGGTGGGGTGGGTGAGGAGTGTATTATAAAGGTAAATTACACAATATAAATTTACAGCCTGTTGAAGTCCTTTAAAAATAGTATATATATTTTTATATATAGTCATGGATAATGGAGAATTGATATTCTATTGATAATGGATAGTCTGAAACACACATTATTAAATGATGACCTGAATATATAAAACACCTAATTGCACACTCTTTAAATTGAAATATTTTGTAAGGCTCTGAAAATGTAAACTGCATTAAAGATTTAAGGAGAGAACACAAAAATATTATGTCCCAGCTTGTTGAAGACCAAGGGAGGAAGAAATATTGCAGAAGAGAGCACTTGTCTTTTATGGCAAAGAAAACTATTTTTAAGAAGCTGCCCTTTGTAGGGTTAGCTAACTTGTATGGAAGCAGGAGCTAGTCTTTGCTTATTTGCCGTATACCCACGATACTTAGCCCAATGCTTTGTACACTGAAGAAAGGCATCATTACTGAATTTATAATTATTTTTAAAGGTTGACAGAAATTAGAATACTTGAAAACCACAACCAACGTCTCATCTCACATCTTTCTCCCTCATGTCATTGGTCAATCTTGAGGTCTTCATAAATAGACTATTTAAATAATTGTTACAACTTAACAATAATCAAAAGGCAGCTATCACTATTTTAATAATAAGTAGCAACTGACTATGACTTACATACTAAGAAAAAGCTTTGTTAAAAATGGATATAGTGTTGTAGGAGTGTGGAAACACGAGAAAATCAATATAGTGTAGGTACAATTGGGGGAAAATTAAAGAAACATCAAACACAGTATGCAATGTTCCTTTAACTTTCTGTATGGGAAAACAACACGTACCTTCCCACAAAGCCATGAATATCATCGTAACTGTCATATACTTCAACATAGTCAGCCAAGCAAGATGGGTCATCTTCAAGGTCAAAGTCCAAAAAACTCAGCTGAATACGCTGACCATACTTGAGTCTAATATGCCAGTAGCAGATTTGGTTATCGTCATACTCATTTGGGTAGCCTGGAGATTTAAAAATTCTCTTTGGATCTGTAAAGATTCCACCACATTCTTTTGCTGGAATTGGGGAGGGGGAGAGAAAGGGGTGTGAGGAAAGATAAGAAAGCATTAGAAAAAATTATTTTTACTTTAAAATGATATTCACATCTTAGTGTTCATTTATTTATAACCCCTTATGAAAAAGTAAAGAAATGGCTTAACATACAGCATTTATAGTATATAATGTATTCCTGTAGCCAAAGAATAAATGTATTTTTCATCAATAGTTGTTCAATTCTCTAAAATAAGCAGACACTTGTGAATTTAAAAAGTAAAATAGCAAAAAAAAAAAAAGTTAATTAATTGTATTCCTGGTTACATTTTTTGGGGGATGTCTTTAAGCATAGAATGCACAAATCTTATGAAAACCCTTTTGTATGTTTTGACAAATACATATATTCATGTTACCAACAGCCCAGTCAGTTGTTTTTGTCTTGTGTCACCACTGTGTCTTTAGGGACTGGAATATGTAGAATAATGGGTCCAATATATTCTGTTTGGGAAATCATTGTAGAATTTCAAGATTACAAAAAACCTTGGAGGTCACTTTAATCCAGCTTAAAGGAATAATTTATAATCTTCCTATTCTCTTTTTCCTGGTTTTAAACTAACACCTTAATCTTATTTGAGGATTTGGTGAAGATATTTATGTTTTTTAAAGTCATTTTTCATTTTACTATATGTTGTGTCACATGACCTGTTATAAGAACAACCTCTTCCAGAACCAATGACTTGCAGTATGACCTAGAGAGGAAGGTATGGAGGGGCCCTGATTAATTTTAATTCCATATCCAGTAAGTATCCAGTATCTTGAAAGACCAAACCAAACCTGGAAACTCAAAAATAATCTGAGTGGTGGTGCTAGTGCTAACTCTGGGTAGCATTTGAAGATATTTTTCATTTTATCAATTAGAGGTTTTTCCCAAGAATATTCTCCTTTAAAGTAACTATTTTTAAAAATCTTGTTAGAATTCTTACTGCCATAGAAGTTAAGGAAGCTTATCTCTAAGGCAGAACAGGACCTTAGAACAGCTGGGGAGGTCAGAGCCTGGCTGGCATGGCTCAGTGGTTGAGCATTGACCTGTGAACCAGGACATCAAGGTTTGGGCTCAATCCCCAGAGGGGATGGGGGGTATGTGGGAGGCGGCTGATGGATGATTCTCTCTCATCAATGATGTTTCTATCTCTCTCCCTCTCCCTTCCTCTCTGAAATCAATAAAAATAAATTTTTTAAAAAAGGTCATAGATCTGGTTCAAGCACTCTAACCATGCTATTCCTGTTTCTTCATTGGTAATTGAATGTAATCATGCCTCTCCTATTACTTCCCGCACCGGAATATTCTGAGGATAAAATATAGATTATAACTTAAGAACGTTATATAGCCCTAGCCGGTTTAGCTCAGTGGATAGAGCATCAGCCTACGGACTGAAGGGTCCTGGGTTCATTCCAGCCAAGGGCACACGCGGTTGCGGGCTTGATCCCCAGTAGGGGCCATGCAGGAGGGAGCTGATCAATGATGTTTCTATCTCTCTCTCCCTCTCCCTTCTTCTCTTAAATCAATAAAGAAGTATATATTTTTTAAAGCGATATGTTCATACCCAACAAATAAGATTTTATAAGAGGGATGTTATACAAAATGTAAGTTATTCTTATTGTATTATTAAAATTTATACAGTACATAGTTTATATGTCTTCATAAGTATGTACAGTGCCAGCATTTGGAGTGACTTGCTCTGCCCCATAGTGCCCATCATTAGATTAGGATAAAAATTCAAATACTGAATTATTTTAGTGTCTATTTAGCTATATCTGTTCAGCTGTATATTTTATGTTACATATATAGCTATTGCCTCACCTCTGTTTATTTTGAAAAGGACAGATTCACAAAGTTGATTAGGTCCCTGAGGACTTAATTGTTTTAAAAGTGTCCATATACATAAACAATAGGGTGGTAAAGGCCTGGGACAGGCAGTTGGGGTGGGCTGGATGGGGTGATTAGGGAAGAAAAGGGACATATGTAATACTTTCAACAGTAAAGAATTATTTTTTAAAAAGTGTTCATATAAAAAGCAGTCACAGCATCAAACAGACTGCCAAATTACAGCAACAAGGACAGGGATGTTGGGGGGGGGGGTAACAGAACAGCCAAGGGACTTTTATGCATGCATTTAAGCATAACCAATGGACTCAGAACACTGGGGGGTAGGGGAGGCAGGGGGAAGGGCAGGGGAAAAAAGAGATATATGTACTAATATTTGTCAAACTGCATGTAATTAAATAAATAAATAAATAAAAAGCAGTCAACATCAGGTCATACATTCAGAACTCAAATGAGCAAGTTTACTTCTAAACATTTCTTAATGACCCTATTCTTCTGACTTCCATCAGCTGTAATTTGGTGATATTGAGTAATTAACAATAATTATTTTATTTTTTCTGATTGTTATAAGTTTTTATGCCAATTATTTTTCAATGAGCTCTTCTTCTCCCAATGTTAGTTGAGGCAGGCCTCATTTGCCATCTGGTTAACCATATCCTAAATAATCAGTATATCATTGAATTCAGGATTCTGTACACATATTTACAGAGTAAAAAGTATTCAGCTTCTATGAGAAGTAAAAGAAGCTTATAAAAATTTGTAATTAAAGTAATATTTTTACAAAAGGGCAATAAAATACTATAAGAACCTTTCCATTAGCACTTCTTCATCTCTCCTAGACTTTGACTTTTGAAAACAATGGAATAGATGCTCAGAGAGCCTCAAATTTATCAAGCAAAAGAAGAATCAGAGAATATATTTGGAAATAAAAGTTACTCTTGAGAGTTAAAAGAAAGTTGACTGTATAAATATATTGAAGAAAAAGAAAGAGAGGGAGAGAGAGAAGGAAAAGAAGGTCTATGAATTATTAACAATGACTAAATATAGGATTAAATACAGTATAGTACTGGATAGGCTTAAAATATATC
Source organism: Murina feae (assembly GCA_004026665.1). Lineage (NCBI taxonomy): Eukaryota > Metazoa > Chordata > Mammalia > Chiroptera > Vespertilionidae > Murina > Murina feae. The sequence continues at coordinate 10,425 of PVJC01034044.1, forward strand.
AAAGTGATTTGGAAATTAGAATCCTATAAAATACATTTATTCATATTTGGTCTCAAGTGGGAATAAGTGATAGCTATAGGCAAAATTCTTTTCTACATGAAGTACACATTATATTGAGATATAGATTAGTTAAAAACATGAGAACAGTCATAATAAATATTATTTATTAAATAATAAATTGTATACTAACAGGCTGAAACTTCATTGTAATTGTCCTCTGTTATGGACTTTCTTATAAGGTAGATCCAAATGGGACACCACCTGAGAATGCTTATAATCATAAATGCAGGGAAGACTTTGTAACACATTTTAACACTTTGTAATATTGTCCTGGAGGAATTACATCCAAAAGAAATAGTGTATTTTTTTCTCCAAGAATATGAACAAAGAGTAATTCTTTATAGTAATTATAAAGAGCTAATTTTGTTCTTTAAAGTTTTCCTAGCTACTGCCCACCATGGAATAAGAATAGGAATAAAACTATGCTATATAATAATGACTAGTATACCTAATATGTAATTATTGAAACATACCACAGAGTGAGAGTTGCTTAGTTTGGAAATCTAAGAATTGATGCACAAAAATAACTTAGGAGGTCTGTTTATTGTTTCCTTTTCCCCATTCTAGCAAAGGGATAACTTTGAACAGTTAACATTTGGTAGCACCATTTTATTGTTTTAATTAATTAAGTGTGAGTTCATAACCTGCTCCCCCCCCCCCCCATGGTCAGGAAGTGCCATGGCACAAACAAGACCTGATTTCACAATTCTGCCTGCCTACTAATTATTGGCTACATAATTTTGGGTAAGTTGCTTAAATTCTTAACTCTCAGTTTCCTGATTTCTAAAATGGGTATAAAAATAGCTCCTTGTAAGGTGGTGAATACTGAGTGACAGTGCAGATTAAGGAATATAAATTAGTGCCACAGCATAACCACTCTATGAATGATAGTTATTAATTACTACCACTAAACTGATTAATCTCTGGAAAAATAAGCTATTTCATTTTAACAACATCTTAGTAACATGTAACTGTTTTTGCAAAGTATAAAATTATTATTTTTAACAAACCATGTGGATTGTAGCAATAGACATCCCATCTTTCACTCCTATTGAGACGGATTCCATAATCAATAATGCCAGTTTTTCCAAATCCACAGTGGGGCCCTGGCTTCACAATGGGGTATCCAACTCTGCCCTTGGCCATCCACCCAGCAGCACAGACATGAAATCCTGCAAGAGAATGAAAGGGTTTTATACTTAACAGGTAAACAGGCTCAGAGAAAGTCGTCTTTACAAGGATGGTCCCTTCCAACACTGACAGTTTCTTAGCTGCCCAAATTCAGTTCATGTAAAAGGAGAAAAACGGTTTTCTTAAAAAAATAAAATTGAAACATATAAAATATATAACATCTGACTTTTACTAAGAAATGACATATTGCTTAAAAATAAAAAAAGATGAAGGTGAACTAGAAATCATAACCCCACGAATCTGAGAACATTCCATGTTCAGAGCTGGCTTCTTTTCACCAATGACCTTCCCAGTGCAATGAGATAATTTCTGAAAGTACCATCGGTCCTGAAAACTTTTTGTTTTTCAAGCCATAGTTTAACTCATTTCTATTTCAGGATTGATCAAGGTATTGCTAATATTTTTTAAAATGTGAAGAGGGATAAAAGTGCTCATAAATTTCAAACAAAGCCTCAGCCCTGTTTTTCTTGCTCAACTTCAGAGGCTGTTTAAATACTTGCCAATGGCATCCAAGAACAATTTTACTTGAAGTCCAGGGCAGCTAGTAATGACTCTGGCTTTGTATCCGTCATCCCTGTCACTGTCACACTCAGTCCTGTGGGAACAGGCTGAGCAGTTATTTGGGGAGACTTTGGGGCATTTTGGAGAACACTTGTATTTTTGCCAGCATAAGTTTTGCCAGGTACTTTTCTATCAGCAAAGGGCTTTCTTCAATGGAGAAGGGTTCCAAGTAGGGTGATCTTTTGGATTCTCCTGAAAGCCCAGGAGAGATGGTAGCAGCCTCCCCCCTTTTTCTAAATAAATAAAAAAACATAACACTAGTTAATTACTGGGTTTTCCACTAGGTCTCCTGACACCACCTTCCCAGTTCCTTTGTCCTGCCATCTTATATCTTGCTTATCCTCCTTTTCCTCATAGCTTTTGATACTGAAATACAAATGCATTCTCCCACTTAATGTTGAAAAAAATTAAAACATTTTGATAAGAGCCACTAAATTCACTATTTCTTCTACCAAGTAAATTTTTAAAAAAATATATTTTATTGATTTTTCACAGAGAGGAAGAGAGAGGGATAGAGAGTTAGAAACATCGATAAGCTGCCTTCTGCACACTCCCCACTGGGGATGTGCTCGCAACCAAAGTACACGCCCTTGACTGGAATCAAACCCGGGACCCTTGAGTCCACAAGCTGATGCTCTATCCACTAAGCCAAACTGGTTAGGGCTACCAAGTAAATTTTATTGTAAGATTCAACACAGTAACATAGCTCAACACATGAGGAAACCCATACTCAGGAGTCAAGAAGAGCTAGAGTAATATTAAAATGAGTAGCAATGGCTTTAAATTTCTGAGGAATTTAAATGGTATCGAGATGCCTTCATTTTCTTCTGGTTTTTATTGACTAGCTCACAGTGGGTTGTAACCCCAAATAAGTTACTAGTATTAGGAACTTTCCACTAGCTAGTTGTAGGCAGAGAAGATGGAGGGCAGAGATGAGAGATGTCATGGGGACTGAGAGAACTATTAGCGGGGGGAATAAAGAAGTCTTACTAAGGGGTTACAGGAAAAGTGGGATTTTCCCCCCCAAGGGTGAACAAGAAAGAAAGCCGTTGTCAAATCACTTACCGATTTTTCTAGCTGCCTCTAGTTGCTTGTAGGTGGCTAGACGGCCGCCCTCATATTCACACACCGCCTTTGCTTCTGCGTAGGTGAGCTTGTATTTGCCAGACCGAGCTTCCCTGTGATATACGCCTGCTGCTTGTTCTGTGAAATCACAAAAAAACCGTAAATGCACTACTTACATTCTTGCAGAACAAGGGAAATTTTGTGACATCAGATGGAAGATTACATCAGCTATTGTTCCTGCCAAAGGATTCCTTGGGTAAGCAGCATTGAGTAGCTACATTTTCATTATTAGAAAGCTTTGGGGGAAAATATGAATGAGGGGGAATTTTAGGGAAACCTGGGGACATAGACAGAAACTTGAGGCTAAATTAAGTTTCTGAACTGACAGCCTGAAAGGGTTTTAGTACAACATTGCATTTCTACACTAAAAAAGGTGATCAAGTTTTGACTTTTTTTTTTTTTTGGCTTTAAGTTACATAAAAACTTGGAGAGGTAACTAATAGGAGAAAAAAAAGGAGGTGAAGGCAAAGAAACCATAAAAATTGATCCACTATGTCAGCTTGCAATGATGGAGAAAAATAAGCCACAACATCCATTTGAGGGAAATGACTAATACAATATAACTGAGAGTTTAGTAAACAAATAAAAAACTGAGGGAAAGTTGAAAGGAATCCAAAGCAAACAAATATTTCATTAAAGAAAAGAAAACCAGATTCAAACGCAGCAGAGAAAATCCTGGGCACACCTACCTACTGGTTCCTAAGTTCTTTAACTGTTTTGTCCTTTTTTAGCTCACATTTTTCCCCAACATACTTTTGGGTAGTGTTAAATCACACATGAGTTATCTCCCAGTAGATTACTATTTAAAAGGATAGTTTTGAGTTTGGAGTGCATTTTGCCATGGAAACAATGAGAAAAGATTCTCAGGGCAATAATCATACCATAGCTCTAATAGTTTTATGTAGATTGTAAGAATATGGTTCATTCCTTGTACCCTAACCTGGGCAATCAGTCACCATCAAGACCATTGCCAATGAGAACACATATATCTTGGCATGCGGTGACATGGAGCCAGCCCTATTAGAAAGATTATTCCTTGCTGTCTTCCCCAGGCTGACGTTGACACTGCCGCAGTTCAATAGGAATGCTTCTCTGTTTTTCTGGATGCCAAGGGATCCTTTTATACATTATATGACAAAAGCCCATTACTAAAGACCTCAGTCAATTTGATATTAGTATAGATCAGAGAACACAAGGAACACGAAAGTCCTTTTTCCCTTTGAAACTCACTTACTTCCACTGTCCTTCATATGGTAAAGTCTCATTAAGGAAACTTTCACTAGTTTCCAATCTGGTGGTTTTGAGCATATACCATGAGGCAGTTTGCTAGGTGCAGAGGTCAAGTCCTACTCCTAAGCAACTTGGACAAGAGTGGGCAGTGCAACCACAGACAGTCCCCGTTTATGCTGGTTCAACTTACGATACCAGGGTTAAAAGTCAACCGTAGGGGTCCTTGGTTTCAACCTTCTCATTTTACTGATGTGGCACTGAGTCCAAGGGTTTCAAGTGCCTTGTTCTTGATAGTTGCTAGTCGAGTCCTGTCTCTCAATCCATAACTATTTCCCCATGCTATATGGACCTAACCAACTGTAAACAATTCGTGCTAGGCTGACTGGCCAATAATTTGCCCCAGATTGGAGCAATGTGCAATTACTCCAAGCCTCAAATTTGCAGCACTATTAGCAAACATTTGGGTTTGCTCCTCTCTCCCACCAGGACAGAATCTCCATTGTCCAGGTTTATATTTCTGTAAAATACAAAATGACTTTTAAGAACACCCATGACAACAGCTCCAAATTACTTGAGCATTAAAGAGTTTTACAGTATTTCCAAGTTCATCCATATGGGTTTCATTCTTACTAGCTTCATGACCATCTTTTTCCTAACAAATCTGTGGCTATCTCCCTAGTTTGATGGTGTGCAGTGAAAATAAACAGAGACGTGTTCATTTCTCTCGTAAATTCCAGACCCCTGCTTTGCCAAATGGATCTCAGTGTTCAGCACAAAGCTAGTTCGCTGGCTCAAGCTGAAAAAAGAGGCGGCAAGACTGTGCATTGCAAATCAAGCTTTTTAATGAAATCCGCATGGCTACAGTTACTATTACCAGGGAGAAACATGCTGAAATCTTCTATAACTGTGTGCTGCTTAGCAAGCGTAAAACCTCACTCTGGCCTGAAGTTAATTTTGCTTTCTCTGTATTTCTTTATTTTATACAAGAATCCCTCACTTTTCTTCTTAAGAATTCAAAGATATTTTCACTATCAAACACAATAATGAACATAAAGCAATATTAATTTGTATCATGAGAATTAAAGCATGTTCAGAATACTATAAAGGGTATTTTGGGTTTTTTGTTTGTTTATTGTTTATATTCACAGTTAGGTCCAATTCATTCCTCACTAACAGTTAACAAAACAAAGCAACAAAAGGAACGTTCCTTATCTAACAAAAAGAGCAGAAAAGTACATGGATAGCTCACACAAAAGGAACCAAAGTGGTAGAAATGCATTCAAAAATACATTTGCTTTGTCAAACTAGTTAAAAGAATCTTTGGAAAAAGCAAGATATGTACTATGGCTGAGTACATGGAGCAATGATTACAAAGTTATTGTATATTCTGATTTACCTGTTATGATTTTGTTACGATTACCCTGCTATAATATCTCATTGCAAATGCATTGAAGTAAAAACAAAACAATACATTGATGTTTTTGTTAAACAAATATTTCCCACTATACCACCACATCTGCTTTGAAAATTTTTAAATATATTTTCATATAGAATATAAATATTAACTTCTATTTCCTACTGAACAACTTTGTAAAATGCTATTTTTAAGTCTTAGAAAGCAGGAACACTATTTTAAAAATGGTATAGGCATTCCAAAAGTTATCTTTCCTAAGCATTTCTTTTTAAAACACCAGGCTTGACCAGAACAGAAAAATCTACTGTTTTGATTTACTTCTCCACAAATTCAAAGAAGTGACATTCTCAGCCAGAAGCTCAATGAGTACAGTTTCTTACCAAGCCATATGGAGTTATGAAAAATTCCATTCTTGAATCCCCATCCGTGTGCCTCTTCCCACAGCAAGACAAATAAGTAAATTAGGATGATCATATCTCAGTTGTAGAGAAATAATAGCCGTGTAGGGGCTCCTCAGGATAAATTCTCAGTGCAGAGGCTGCAATGCGACTGAAACATCTGGTTTCCACATCTTTTTAAATAGTTTTTGCAACTGTGAGGTCAGCAAGCACTCTCCAATGGCATTTCCCGCTGCAGTTTCACAATTAACTCAGTGTCTGAAGCAAGCCCTCTGACTCATTTGCATTGGCAACTACAGCTAAAGATACAGTGACCATCTACATTTTTATTAATTAATTCTATCTGTCACAGACACTTTCCTGGGAGGACATTCATGTAACTTGGTGCAGAGTCAGCAGCCATTAAAAACAATAAGAACAAAAAATTCAGTAGGAATTTTAAGAAAAACCCTGAATGTCTTAGTATTTGTACTAAGTCAGTTATGGAGTATGGGGCTTGGGATGAAGCACTGATCATGAACTTGACCCTGATAATGTTACTTCAGTTTTCCCTAAACATTGCCAAGCTTGTATAGAAAATTTAAAAGAAAAAGTGTGCACGATTTGGCAAATCCTAAACCATCCCCAGTGGTATAGGATTCCCTTATCCTCTATCTGCTTTCTCCTTGGGAAAGGTCTGTTGCAGCCGTTGGTTTATGGTTATCAGGTAAGTACATCAGTTCCAGAAAAGTAAATTAGTTTCAGAGCCTCCGGACATTCTAGCAGCTAGTCTAATACTAATTTCCCCGGGCCACAAATCCTTGAAGTTTTTGGGAAAAAGTGAATGGGTAGATAGTCATAAAGTTAAGAAAAATATGGTCCTAGCTTCCCCACAACAATCTAAATTTGAAGATGATCAAAATAGTAGGTAATAATTATCAAAGCTGTCACACCTTGAAGTACTCCAAATTTTATTTTCTTTTTGTGTAGGGTCCTTGGGTAACAAGTCTGGTTCTATCCGCACTGCTCTGCAGTGAATGTCATTTCCTGTTGATTGACAGCTTTTGCTTCTCCAATTTCTTGGCAGCTTTTGCTTCTCTTTCTTGAAGGTCATTCTTTGCTACGCAGTGTCTCTATTTTTGCTGCCAAATTGTCTCTCATTTGCTTTTATTATGCTCATTTCTCTTATACTTTCTTAGTTCCTCCAGTGATACTAGAATCCTTTGGGAAAAAAAAACAATTTTCTGGACACTTTCTGGTCCAGAAATCCCTTAAATCTCTTAGGCATCACTGCATTGAACATTGAAGGCTTGGCCTGGTCTCATCTCTCCGCAGAAAAGCAGTTGTGGGGATATAGGCTGAGGGTTCATAATTTATTGGATGCTCACTGAGGTATGCATAAAGTTATTAGGGTTCAAAATCTCTATTCGGGGCCCACAGTAAGTGAGGGAGGAGAGCATTGTATTATCCTAGTTCACTGATAGGGTTAGAAAGTGTTCAGTTTGGTGCAAGAGAGAAATAGTCTAGACCAGGTAGGTGTGACCATGGAGAAGACAGACATGGTCAGCAAGTACAGGATGAATAAATAGTTGGAAAGAACAAACTGATGTTATTGCTCTGGAAAACAGAATTACAGGAGTATTTTAAGTTTTGTGGTTTGGGAAGTAAATATAACTTTACTTGCGTAAGGCTACAGCAAAATCCTCACAGCCTTCCCATTCTTTGCCTGGTCATAATCTCCGCATTTCTTCTAAGTACCCAATTTCCCTGGTTCTCATTTACAAAAAATTACTCTCAGTAAAGGGCTGGAAGTTAATTTTTACTTAGGTCAAATACCTAACAGCAGATCCCCTGCTTTGTTCATTTGCATTTTAAGGAAGCGCCAGGTAGAGCAGGGGTGAATATTCCCTCTATAAAAAGAACATTCAACGATGGTTTCGATGGAATAACCCGATCCAGGTTGGAGGATTTCTTTTCCTCTTTCCTCACTCTTCATGCAGAGGACAAGGATTTCTTCTGGCCTCTGTACAGCCCCACCCTTCTTGCCATCCAGCATATAGAAAACTGTGCCCAATGGTGTGGGCTCTGGTTTTGAGGGTTTCGGCTTAAGAAATGTCCAAAACTTCACACAAATTTCATGAGTTTATTTGAACAAAACTGTCAACAGTTTCCAGGAAGCAAAATCTCAATGAATTGAGACAATGCTCAAAAAAAAAAGACAGTTTTGCATATTATATTACACACTAGGGGCCCGGTGCACAAAAATTTTTGCACTCGGGGTGGAGGGAGTCCCTCCACCCGGCCTGTGCCCTCTCACAGTCTGGGACCCCTCAGTGGATGTCGTATGATGGCCCCAGTCTGCCAGGCGCCTTCTGTGTGTGTGTGTGTGTGTGTGTGTGTGTGTGTGTGGCCACTGGGGACCTGCCCCCAGCCGCATCTGAGGCTCGGAGCAGTCCTCCTGTGTGTGTCTACTTGCTGGGGGCCTGCCCCAGGCACACCGTGGAGGCTTGGAGCAGGCACCCCCTCTATGTTGATCTCTCAGACTCTTGCCCTCCCCTGCATGTTGTTCTCTTTTTTGAGCGTGGCCAGGGCTGGGTGCGGCCTGCCTCCCAAGCTTGCCTACTGCCCATCTTCCTCCAGCCACCAGAAAGCAGGGA
>PVJC01034045.1:7276-19136 GCA_004026665.1 Murina feae
GCTTTTTTTTTTTTTTAATAAAAAAATGTTTTTATTGATTTCAGAGCGCAAGGGAGAGGGAGAGTGAGATGGAAACATCCATGATGAGAGAGAATCATGGATCGGCTGCCTCCTGCACGCCCCCCACTGGGGATCGAGCCCACAAGCTGGGCCTGTGCCCTGACCAGGAATCGAACCTGGGACCCTTCAGGCCGACGCTCTAGCTACTGAGCCACATCCTTTATCTGTCCCTTCAGCCTCTCTCCAATAGGGTCATGGGATCTTGGTCAAGACCCAGCTGAGGCCACTTCTCCTCCCCAGACCCCAGAAGGGTGAGTGAGGCGAGGACAGGTGCACACTGGCTGGCTGCCCTCCACCTGGACCGCACCGGGCGCCCCTTAGCGGCATCAGCACTGGCTCACCTGTTTTACTGCTCATTCTGGGAACTTCCGTCGTGTTAATCACGCTCTCAAAGCAGTTGAAGAATAGACTCTTCACCAAATTCACATGCCAGAATGCCGATGCGTTCATTACCTGGAGCAGTTTGGATCAGGCTGCCTGACAAAGCGCCACAGACTGGGTGGTTTAAACACACAATTCTCACCGTCCCACAGGCCGGAAGTCCAAGATCCAGGAATCATAGGGCTGGTTTCTCCTGAGGCCTCTCCTCACTGTGTCTGTCTTCCCTCACACGGCCTGTTCTCTGTGCCAGCATCCCTGGGGTCTGTGTGTCCACGTTTCCTCTTCTCACCAGGATGCCAGTGGGATTGGATGAAGCCATTCTGACGGCCTCAGTTTAACGTACCTCTTTGCAGACCTTATCTCCGAATGTTGTCACATTCTGAGGTCCTGGGGTTAGAGCTTCAGCCTGTGAATGGGTGTGGGGTGGGGACACAGTCCAGTCCATAGCATGCCGACCCTGGGCACACAGATGGTTGGCTGGCACACAGACCTACCCAGGAGCCCAGGCCCCGGGCCCAAAGGTCACTTGGTTCAATCTGGGAGGTCGAATAGGACAATGGATGCTTTGATGCTTCTCCTATTGAGACGTGGGGTCTGTGAGCCCTTCCCTGAGGCTGAGCTGGGCCTGGTGGCCTTGACTAATGGGAGATGGCAGAGTGGTGCTGTGCCAGGGTCAGGCTGAGTGAGGACTGGCAACTTCTGCCTTTGTCTGTGGGGCCCTGAGCCACTGAGTCAGGAGGTGGGTCACGCTGCTGGGGCAATCCCGTGGGGAGGCCGTTCTGCCTCATGGCCAGGGAGGGAGGCCCAGCTGAGCCAGCCACAGGTTCTCTGTCAAGGCACCAGGAGTGCGAGTGAAGCCATCTGGGACCCTCCACACAGCATAGCCACTGGGCGAATGCCACCTCGGGACCCTGGTCATGTCAGTGTTGCTGAAGAATCGCCCAGCTGAGCCCTGCCTGGATTCCTTACTGACATAATGAGAGATAATAACATGGTTGTTTTAAGCCATTAAGTTCTGGGGTCATTTGTTACACAGGAAGAGCTAACTGGACTATTTGGGGGAATAGCAATGGTGTAGTGGGAGTTGGATGAAGCCATAGAGGGGACTAGAGCTGCTGCCTCATCTTAGGGCACTCCCCTCAGAACCCATGGCCACACGTGAAAACCAGGTGTAGGGGCTCTGACCCCCACCCCAGCTGGGGTCCCAGCCAATGGCCAGTGTGCACCCCCAGACATAAGCTAGCACTTCCGATGAGCTAGCACTACCTCCCAGCTGCCCTGCTGAATGGCAGGTAGGTGAGCCCAGGAAACGTGCTGTTGAACCATGAAGGTGTGGGCAATCTGTTATGAAGCAACGGATAACTGGAACTGGGGGGTAGCCAGGTCGAAGAAAAAAAAGTAGCACCGTGGGTGGTACTCTCTTCAACAAATACATAGCACAACCTGGGAATAAGGGAAGGAAGAGAAACGAGAAACTTGAACTTGTGTGTGTGTGTGTGTGTGTGTGATTTCAGCAGACAAAGTACCATGAAGGAGATGGCTCTGGAAATGGATATTTCCAGGCAGACAAAATGGGTGGGGACAGCGCTCAGCAAAGTCACTTAGCTGGGAGGTCACAGGGTGGGGGTGGATAGCAGCCTGGGGAGAGCTGTGAGAGCCGCCCATGTCTGCCCAGCAGCAGGTTCCAGCTCTCATTCGCACATTATTTCCCCCTAATTGCACCCGAGGCTGGTGGGTGCCAGCCAGGGAGGGCCTAGCTCGCATCAGGCAGCCATCTGCAAACCCCCACGCAGCGGAGGTGGGGCCCGTGGCCCTTTCCTGTGGGGAGCTAATCCTGGGCTGGCTCTGCAGCTCCTCATTTGGAGGGGGTGGTGGTGGTTAGGGGCAGCCATGGCTCCCCTCTGGAGCCTGTCCTCCTTTGCCCTTGGCCTCAGATTCAGGCCCCTGAGGATGGGGGACCAGTGCTTTGTATGATCCCTCAGAAGTGTGTGTGGTGAGGTGAAACCTGAGTAGGTGGCTTAGGGGAGTCTCTCTGGGGACCTGGCTGTTTTGCTGGGGAGGGGCAAGAACTACCCTCACTCATTAGCCACCCCTCTCCGCTCATTTACTTCTTCCTTCAGGAAGTGGCTGGGTTGTTGCTGTCCACCAGTTCCTGGCGAGGAAAGGGAGACTTACATAGGCCAAAGGGGCCCCGGCCAGTGTGCATCAGTGGGGTCCTGGGTTCGATTCCGGTCAAGGCTATATGTACCTTGGTTGCGGGCCCCAGCCCTGGCCTGGCCCAGTCAAGGCGTGTGTGGGAGGCACCCAATCAATGTGTCTCTCTCAAGTGGAGGTTTCTCTCTCTGTGTCTCTTTCTCTCCCTTTCACTCTCTCTAAAGATCAATGGGGGAAAATAAAGAGGTCAAAGGGTCTGCCCAGGGCCACTGCGAGTGACATAGGTCTACCTGACTCCAAGTCCTATGCTGTCACCACGCACCGATGCTGCTGCAGAGACCAAAGAGATACCCTCCTCCTCTTGTGTGGCTTGGCGTTTGAGGCACATGCCGGGAGCCAGGCCCCTTTGGGACAAATCCCACTCTACCTGTGTGACCTTGGGCAAGTTACTCAACGTCACTGTGCCTCAGCTGCCGCATCCGTAAAATGGGGCAAGCCCAGCACCTGCCTCAGAGCGCAGGGAGGAGTGGAGGACTTACGGCCTGTGTACTGCTTGGAGTGGTGCCTGCGGGTGGTGAGTGCTATGTGACAATTTCCCCACATGGCTTCCTCCTGGTTACTAAGTATAGATGCCTTTCGTCTCCATATGTGATTGTATCTGCCTCCCCCAATTAGACCTGTGAGCTCCCTGGGGGCAGGGCCGAGGATGACTGACAGCCCACGCTGCCGCCTCACGTGGTCCGCCCCGCCCCCCCACCCCCTCCTACCCCACCCTTTCAGCGGGAGTTCTCTGTGTTTTCAGAATGACAGGGAAAGAAAAAAAGGTGGCTCCTGCTCTGGCATCTTAGAAAGCCAGGGAAGCCCTGGCCGGTGTGGCTCAGTGGATAGAGAGTTGGCCTGTGGACCGAAGAATTCCAGGTTAGATTCTGGTCAAGGGCATGTACCTCAGTTGCAGGCTCCTCCCCAGCCTGGCCCTGGTTGGGGTACGTGCAGGGGGCAACCGCTCGATGTGTCTCTCTCACATCGATGTTTCTCTCTGTCTCTCCCTCTCCCTTCCACGCTCCCTAAGAATCAATGGAAAGTGTCCTCGGGTGAGGGTTAACAACACCAAAACAAAACAAAAGAGAGAGCCAGGGAGGAGGAAGTTGGGCAGAAAAGACAGCGTGTGGGGTGTGAGGGCACGGTGCTGCCGGCGCCCCACCTCTGCAGGCAGTGCGGCCCGCCCTGGGCCCGGCCTGTCTGCCGGTTCCCAGAACTCTGACAAGCATCACCTTGTCCTGCCCTGTTCCCCGCAGCTCTGCACCCAGCTCCTGGCAGGAGCGGCGGCAGTGGTGCACTGCATTCTAATGAGAGTCCCGGCCTGGCCGCTCCCCGCCCCGGCCACTTGCTGTCCGCTGTCCCCGCTCTGCTCATCACCAGACTTCCCGAGAGGCCGCAGGCTGGGCCTCCCTCCGAGGGGTGGTCTGAGTCCTGCCTGGGTGTCCAGAACACCCCTCTCCCCAGCTGGCCGCCCCCCGGGGAGGGGAGCAGAGGGCAGGGCTCTGCCCCAGCGCCCGTGCATCTTCTCCCTGATAGTTGTTAAGGGGACTTGACTGGTCAGCTCTTGCCCTGCTTTCCTCTCCACATCCCACAGCTCTCCCTCCCTCTCTTCCCTGGAGACTTCTAGAACTTCCAGGTTGAAGGTCACCTAACAGGTCACCTTGTCCAAACCCCTGCCTTCAACTGCAGCTGAAGGAAGCTCAGAAGCAAAGCTGGGTCTCTAAAGCCTTTGATGGCTGTCCCTGCCCTCAGGAAAGCCTGCACTTGGGGTTGAGCCCCTAGAGTCTGCTGGGACGAGGCCCTGTGCCACCGCTGCTCACCTCACCCCTCACTACTCCTGCACACACTCCGCGTGACCCGCGTGTGCTGTGGGGGGCTGGGCTGACCTGTGTCATAGCGCCTAGAGCCCTGGACACTGTCCCGCGCTGCTTCTCCCTTGAACCTCATGTGCTATCTTAGGTAAGAATTCTCTAGAAGCAGAGCCTGAGCTGGAGAGGCATGTGCATGTGATTTATGGAGAGTGTGGTCTCAGCCAAGCCCACGAAGGCCTGATGGAGGCAGGGGAGGCAGGGGAGGGGGGAGGCGAGGCTGTCATCTCAGGGGGAGTCCTGCGCAGCCAGTGCATGCAGGTGCAGCAGAGCAAGGAAGTGTGAGAGCGGGAAGGCGAAGACGGCATGCAGGAGTGAGAGTGAAGGGGTGCGAAAGAACAGACAAGGGGGCGGGGGGAGAGGGGGACACAGAGTCCAATCCCGACTGTGCCCTGCTGCCCCAGGCTCTCTAGGCAAGATCAGGAGTCATGGCCGGCTCCAGGCACTTCCCTGGGCGCCATGTGGGTGAAGGCCTGAGAAGGGCTTCTCTGTGGGCCCACCAGCTCCTCTGAGGCCCTCCTGTCCCGAGTGGGAGAGCAGGCATTTGTGCACAGGCGCGCATTCACTAAGCCCGCAGCTCCGCGTGGAGGGGGCGGCCCTGTGAGCATTTCCATGTCACCGCAGAGGAATCTTGACAGGGCTGGGAGGTGAGTCACTGAGGGAGGATTCACATCCCCGGCTCCCTCTCGACTGGGAGGAGAGATGCAACTCAGGATGGGTTTCCACCCCTGCCCCCCACGTCTGCCGCTGCAGCATTTGTCCACATGCAAACAGCAGGGTCCAGAAGCGGCGGAGAGGGGTCCCTTTGTCCTCCAGGCCCTCCGAGGCCTCGCCCAGCTGCCCCGGGGGGCTGAGCCCTCCTTTCCACTTGCTTACAATTGTCCAGATGGGCATGGTGGGTGCTGGAAGCGGGCGGCACCACAGTCTGGGTGACCTGAGTTCTAGTTCTGGCTCTGTGACCAAATGGCACGTGACCTTGAACAATTTCTGGGAGCTTCCACTTCCTCTCAGTAAAAGGGATAATGCCTGCCTGGTCCCCCGGGCTACGAGCTTGCTGTGAAGGCCCATTCAGATCAGACGGCTAGGCCACAGTATTGCGCACCTATTGCTGCTATAAGAAATGATCACAGATGACTGCGTGAAACCCGCCGCCCTGGGCCAAAATCAAGGCAGCGTCAGGGCCTCAATCCCTGTGGAGAATCTAGAGGAGAGTTGGTTCCTTGTGTCTTCAGCTTGTGGCCACATCACCCCAAACATTCAGCCCAGCATGGCCCAGTCTTTCATCTGACAGATGCAGACACCAGGATCAGGGAGGTGACAGAGTAGCCGGCGGGCACAGCGAGTGAGAGAAGTGGAATTTGAACTCGGGCCTTGGAGACTCAAATATGTGGACTCTGTTCTTTCTCAGCCAGAGGTTGTCTGAGCCTCTTTTGGGGAGCCCTCTGGAACCAGCTTGTGGCTCCCCCTGGCTGGTCTCCGGGCAGTGAGTTTGGGACTTGAGGATCAGGCTGGACTGTAGTGTCTAAATAAAGGGCGTTCTGAGAAGTAGAGCAGAGGTCAGCAGAGGACTCGGGCTGCAGCTGGCCAGTCCTCCTGGGCAGCTTTGGTGGCCCTTCAGGCTGGTGGTGGGCCGCAAGCTCTATCCTGCTCTACTGAGCCCTCAGGGCCATCCGGGAGCTTCTGGGCTGGGTTCAGCCCAGGGTCAAGGCCGACATAAACCTCAGCCAACTGGAGCTAGACCACCTACATATTTAAACAGATCTTTGCGAGCAAAAGGGCCACGTCACTGCTTGGGGATGGAGAGGCAGGACAGGCCTTGGGCTGGGAATTCGAACCTTCTTTGCTTTAAGAATTTGTTCTGATGCCTGGCAGGGCCCTTTCTGCCTTCTCCTCCTTGTCCTGTTGAGGGAAATGGCAGTCTGCCCTGTTTATGCTTGGATCTGGGGAAAAGGCAAAACAAGCCTGTGTATGTGTGTATGGGGGGAGGGGTACACATACCTGTGTGTGTGTTGCCCACGAAGGAATGGAGCTATTTAATTTTTTTTCAAAGGCCAGATGGACCTGCAGGACTCAATGCTGCTGACTTCATTCCGCATTTCATACACGGAAAGAGGCAGCCAGAACGAGAGGCGCCAGAACCTGGGCAACACGGCTGTGGCTGTAGCGTATCTGGGTTAAAACCCCAGGAGTGCTTCCCTTTAATTTTTGGTGCAGCAGGATCAAGGAATCCATTCACTGTGGCTGCGCTTCCGACCATTGTTTCTGGGGGCCGTGTTTGATCTGTGTTTCACGTGCAGATCTGCTATCCACACTCTGAAAGAAATAATATATTCTGTGTTGCACCGGGTCAGGCTCAACCATGAAAACCCTTTTTATTATTTTTTTTTTTTTTGGATGATTTCAAAGCCACACACGCAGGCACACACATGCGCTCGTACACACACACACTGTTTGTGTAAAGGATTAAAAAAGAATGAAAGGCCCAGTTCCAGAACCTGACCAGGGTTCCAGGGCATGAATGGAGCTGCAGGAGCGGCTGAGGCTGTGGCTCTCACCCACAGGCCGGGGCCGGCCGTGTCCCCTCTGAGCCCCGTGTGCGCCTGACCCCCGGGGCAGGGGGCCTCCGCGGCCCTTTGATGGGGCGCCCGCTGAAGTTATTATTAGCAACAATGGTCTCCAGCGAAGGAGAGCTCTTCCTCTTCCTTCAGGTCAAAAGCTGAGCGGAGATGAAAATGACATTCACTGGCCACGGGACCTCACAAACATGAAATGTTAGGACACCTCCCGGCTCTCCGCTGGCCTGGGCGTTTCCTGGCATTTTCAGGGCCGGAGGGAAGTTGAAGCAACGCGGGGGTAACACACACGTGAAAAATGGGAGGCCAGCCAGGCAGGGCGAGGAAATAACCCGGCGCTGGCAGTCGAGGCTGTGCCTGGAGCCGGAGCGCAGGCTGTACAAGTGTGGACTGGAGGGTATCGCCGCCAGGTTTTGCCAAGCGCCGGGCTGTTGACGACCGCAAAACCAAGAGATAAAAAAGAAAACAACAGCCACAAAAGGAAACAAAATCGCAACACGAAACCACCCACGCCGAGTCCACCCACCCCTTCCCCTGGCCGGGCCTGTTGAGCGCCTGTGATAACCCGCTCCCGCCCTGTCCCTTTGCGGAGATAAGGTGGCTGCGGGCCAGCCTTCTGTCTCCAAACTTGGGGCTTCAGTACCACATGGGAGACGGGATTCTCTGATGCTGCCGGCCCCAGTGTCAGCAGCACCCCAGAGTCCCCGAGGCTCTGTGTTCCCAGCGTGATGATTTGTTTGACAACGCGCTTGCCTTCCAGACGGTTCTGCCAGCCGGGCGCAGCGTGTGGGTTCTGGGAGACAGGACAGGGCACGGGAGCCAGACACAGCGCAAGGCCGGGGAGGGTCTTTGGTTTCATGGACCAAGTGAAGCGATGATGCTCATCAGGCCTGAAGAAGTTAGGTGCTGGGGGAGCAGGACGGACAAGACTGGACTTATTCTGTGCCGCACAAAGGGTTTTTCATAAGCTCTGATAGAAGCCCCAGCCCCCACCGCCATGCCTTCCTCTCCCTGTCTCATGGCAAAGCCGCTGTGTCAGCCAGAGAAACGGCTCGCAGGAGTTGCCCGGGAGGTCGGCGTGGATGCTGTGGGGGGAGTGCCTGGCCAGGCTGGTCTCCCAGCGGCCAGGGCACGCCTGGTGCCCAGGAGGAGCAGGTGGGTGTCCAGTGGGGAACACTGCGCCATCACTGCTCCTGCTTCCTTTCAGGCTTTTTCTGAGAATATAGAATCTTAAAAAATATATATTTTCATTGATGTCAGAGAGGAAGGAGAAGGAGAGAGAGAAACATCAATGATGAGAGAGAATCATGGATCGGCTGCCTCCTGCACGCCCCACGCTGGGGATGGAGCCCACAACCCAGGCACGTGCCCTGATTGGGAATTGAACTGTGACCCCTGGTTCATAGGTCCGAGTCGTGCTGGCCGGCCGAATCCAGAATCTTAAATCAGTTGATTGTCCACTGGGCTCCTGGAAGCTGGTGGCACTTGGAGCCGGTTTGGAGGGGTGGGAAAATGAGGACCCCTCTGCAGGCCTGTGCACCCTCCTCGCTCTCCCCAACCCTCTCCCCTTTGTGTTCATCTGAAGGTGGGCTTGGGGACAGCTGGGGCAGCCTGGGCCCCTCCCCGCCAATGTGAGGCTACCATCTTGGGCTGTCAAAGACAGCTCTGGCCTAGCCTGTCATATGGGGACTGGATTGGTAGAGTATGTGAAAAGGCAGGGAGTGGTGAGCATGGACTCCAGAGGGGTAAAGCGATCATCATATGTATCCTGGGCAGAGTCCCTGACTGTGACTTCCAGTTCTCTTTCCCATCATGCACCTGCAGCACCAACTGTTTCCCATGAGCCTCACAGAGGATGGTTTCGGGGTGGGCAGGGGCTTTCTTGTCCCAGGAAAGGAATATGTCTGTTGCCAGTGACCGTGTTGGCCATCCAACTTACACACTGATCTTTTGAGTTCGGCGACTGCGCGTCAGGCTTGGCTGCCCTCGTCTGCTCCAGGGGCACTGACCAAATCCCACTTCCAAGTGAGCGCCCGGATGTGGTGCTCTTTCCCGGTCTGAGAGCTTACTTTCCTCTGTGACGAGTTGGGGCTGTGGGTGGCGTGGGGTGTGGGGTGAGCTCTTATGGAAAAGGAAAAGGAGGGGAGAGGTGGGAAGGAGGAGGCTTGGCCCTCATGTCACATCGGCCCTGATTCGAAAGCTCCCATCAAGCCCCTGAATCACAGCTTGTTTCTGGAATTGTACCAACTTGATGCCTTAACCAAACGGAGACTAAATACTATGAACCATGACACCTTGCTTATCCAGAAGGTGCTTGACTTGGCAACCTCAGGTATGTGGAACAATCTAGAAGTGCAAAGATGTGTTAGGGATTCACTGCTCTAAAGTCCCGTGACTGTTCATCAGAGAGACGTCCCGGTCTTTTCCATCAGAGGCTTCTTTACTCTTACTCCACAAGCCATTCTAACAATCCAGATGGCACTTCAGTTCCCTCCAAGTCCTGCTTTCGTTTCTGTTTTTGTTTTGACCTTGATGACTGAGTGAACCGCAGTGCCATTAGCCGGGGTCAAGAGCACGAGCAGAGGACAAGCAAGCTGCAGGGACAGCTCATGACTTCCGGTGAGGGCATGCACCCAGAGGCCTCTGGGACACTGCGAGCGCCAGGGAGGGTTATTGTCCACATCGGAGCACAGGAAGGCAGGAAGGCAGGAAGCAGGAGAGCAGTGGGTGAGGCCATTGGCGAAGGAGCGGATGGACGCTGACGGCGGCCTTGTGCTTCGGAATGACAGTGTCCATGCTCCCAGCGAACAGGCCACCAAGACCACTTTACCCACCCGTGTTGTCGAAGGAAACAGGGCAATGCGCAATGCGTTTAGACATGGCTTATTGAAAAACCAGTGCGCTTTGGTTTCTCAGTTTTGGCGTTTACGGGGAGTGAGCTTTCCTCAGCCTGCAAAGTCATTTCTCTCTTTCCTGATGCTCATTCAGTGAGGGGTTAATATTTTTCCTCCATGTTATGTCTCAAAGATAAAAAAAAAAATCTCTGCCGGCTGCCCAGGAACGCTCACTGCATCTCGCTTGACAGAGAAGCGTGGCATCCTTTTGAATGCAAAATGCAAGCAGCACGCCCGCCCGTCAGAGCATCTTTTAGTTTGAAAACAATTGATTTGCAGCTTTGTTCCCTGGCTCCCAAGCGCGGGTTGCACAACAGGAAGCAGGGTGTCTCCTCTCTGCCTCTGTTCCCTGCAGCGGAGACGGGGGTCTGTGGTCTGGAAGAGCCCTGACCAGTGGCTTGGGGGCTGGACTACGCGTCACCCAAGAGCTCCCCCTTGGTTCTCAGTGGCTGGTGGGGCCGGGACTGGCTTGGGCATCTTGCCAGTGTGCATCTTGCTCCTCCTGGAGACATGGAAGCAACTTTAGAAAGAAAATTTCTGAGCCTCAAGTGGTCTGCACCAAACCCCATCTTTTGCTGGAGTCTCTAAGCATAGCTGGGGGACTGCGGGTCAGGGACCTGTGGGCTCCCAAGACTGCACCCCAGTGTGTGCCTCCACGGTGGCCACTTTTGTGAGGCCACTCCTGTCCAGTTCCCTCTCGTCACTTGAGGTTATCATCACACACACACACACACACACACACACACACACACACGCACATATATATACACACATACACACATATATACATACACACACATATGCATACACACAAGAACCACTGCTTTGGGGGGAGGAAGCTTCTTTAGCGAACATCTGGTGCCCTGCCTGGCATTTATGAGGCGCTCAAGTGTATGTGCCGGAGGCAGACAGGCAGGAGAGGGAAAGGAAAGAGCGCAGGGTGGCACAATGCACTGGCTCTCAACCGTGATGGTGCTTGGGATCGCCTTGGGGGCTCACGCAGTACTTGCCTCCATCCCCGCCCCAGCAATTCACCTGGCCCTGGGGTTTCCAAAAGCTCCCCAGGGGTTCTGTGTGACTCAGCGTGAGGAGCACTGGTCTGCGGGGTGCAGCTTCTGTGCGACCCTGTGTGTGGCGTGGCCGCAGCAGGCACTCTGGAGTGACGGGGATGCTGCTGCTCCTGTGCTAGACACTGAGTGAAGGGGAGAGGGAGAGAGAGAAACATCAATGATGAGAGAATCACGGAGGGGCTGCCTCCTGCACGCTCCACACTCGGGATCTAGGCCACAACCCGGGCCTGTGCCTCCTGGTTCATAGGTTGACGCTCAACCCCTGAGCCCTGCCTGTGGGCGACCCTGCCCACGTTCTCTCTGCCTCCATCCCCTCCTGTGGCTGAGGCTCCTGAAATATTTGCTGACACAGGTGGGGGCCACAGAGCCCAGCAGAGTTCCACAGACCCCAGGAGTCTGATTTTTCCCTTTAAACCTTTTGGCAGAAAGATGGGGGAGAAAGTCCAGATGCGGGCTTTCTGGTGCCTCCACCTAGCGCTGTGAAAACAGCGGAGCGGCAGTGACTCCCGCCGCCCCCTCCGGACCCCGGGGGCCACCCCGGCACATGCGGGGACAGGGCACCCCAGCCAGGCGCTCCACTTGCAGCCCTCACCCCCAGCCTTTGATGAGAGACCCCGAGAGCGAGCGAGCGGCTCGCAGGCAAAGAGAACCTCCCCTGGGCCCTGGGGACGTGTTCAGCTGTTCGGCATTTAGCAAAATCTGGCATGCGTTCCGCACAGCCCCGCACCCGCCCTCCCAGGGGCACTTCAGATCAGCTTCAGCTGCAGCCTGCAGGCCAGGCGGGGGGAGCACTCGCCTCTGCCCCCCCCCCCCCCCCCCCC
>PVJC01034046.1:0-19039 GCA_004026665.1 Murina feae
GGAAGGAAAGAAAGGGTGCAGGCAAGGAAAGGATAGAACTGCTATAGAAATACTAAGAAATTAGTTTGGCTAAATCATACAATGCATAAGAATCAGAATTAAAGATGAAACCAGAAACACCAATCAGAAAGGACATATGCATCCCTATGTTCATAGCAGCACAATTTACCATAGCTAAAATTTGGAAACAGCCTAAGTGCCCATCAACAGATGAATGGATTAGAAAACTGTGGTACATCTACACAATGGAATACTATGCTGCTGTAAAAAGGAGGGAGTTCTTAGCATTTGCAGCAGCATGGATGGAACTGGAGAACATAATGCTAAGTGAAATAAGCCAGTGAATGAAAGAAAAATACCACATGTCCTCACTTATCTATGGATAATAATAACCATTATAAACTGGTGAACAAAAATAGATACAGAGGCAGAGCAGCATCTAACAGACTGTCAAATTACAGCAACAAGGACAGAGACGTTGGGGGGTGGGTAACAGATCAGCCAAGGGACTTTGGTGCATGCATTTAAGCATAACCAATGGACACAAAACACTGGGGGGCAGGGGAGGCTGGGGGAAGGGCAGGGGAAAAAAGAGATATATGTACTAATCTTTGTAAAACTTTATGTAATAAAAAAAGGTAAAAAAAAAGATGAAATTGGAAAAGGTAGGTTAATATGTACTTTACTTAGTTGTCTTTTGATTAATGACAGTACATCATGAATCATGTTTTCCAGTATTATTATTTATTGATTTATTTGGGAAAACATCTAGTTTCCATGGTAAGGCGAAGGAAAAGGACAAGAGGAAAAAAACACCAATTCTCTATCAGCTTTAAAAAAATAACAATTTAAAGACATGGATACAAATACCTTGCTAAACAAAACAGCTGAATTAAATTCAACCAAGGAAAATGCAAGCATTTTGGTGTGTTTTTTAAAATGCATTTTATTGATTTTAAAAAGGAAGGGAGAGAGAGGTAAAAACATCAATGATGAGAGATAATCATTGACTGGCTGCCTCCTGCATGCCTCCTACTGGGGATCGAGCACGAAACCCAGCCATGTGCCCTTGGCCAGAATCAAACCTGGGACCCTTCAGTTCTCAGGCTGACGTTCTATCCATTGAGCCAAACCAGCTTGGGCAATGCAAACATTTTGACTTCTGATGTTAAAAATGCATTTCTGATTATTGCTGTATATGACATAAATACAGAAGGGGAGGTGGACACTTTAGTTATAGCAGATAATGAAAGGGTAGAGTCTATGAGTTGTTTTCATGGGTTAATAAAAGTTTTTATCTAAGACTCTGCTTGGAAATGTTTAACCTTTGAATAAATGGCTTCGTGGTCAAATATAATAAGTTTAACCTTTACTCAGCTGTCAGTGAAAGGCACTTGGCAACTTGTCATACAGGTAAAAACCAACTCAGAATATCAGTCAGTTTCTTAGTAGGAAAGCCCCTTTTACATTTTTTCTCTTTGACAAAAGTCAGAAGAAATATAATCCTTTTGTTGGTCATACTAATGTGAAACCTAGAACTTAAAATAAAGCAGCAAAGTTGTCTTTGTGCTGACAAAGGGCCTCAGACATTGGTGTTTCCTAGAGCAATGATAGTGTTTTCATAAAAATACCTAATTCTCTGTGTGTTTTTTTATAAATTTTTTTGTTGTTGAAAGTATTACATATGCCCCTCTCCCCCTCCCACTTCCCTCTCCCACCCTTCTCCCTCCCAAGATTCTTTTTTTGATGCTGGTTGTATTCTTGGTCCAGGGGCAGAAGTTAGAGTCTTACTGGTAACATAAACACTCAGTCTGACTGTGTTCTAATCATTTACAAAAATAGAGAGAAGACCAGATTTGGCTGACAGGCAACTTTCATTTCTATTATGTCTATACACTTAACATGGGTTTTAAATTTTTAAGTGTTCTTAATGATAACTTTCACATTATATATTTATTTGTTTACTGTCTGTATCTCCTAAAAGGATGCAGTCTTCCAGAGGGAAGATTCTTTGTGCTAATTATTCATGTATTTGCAATTGTTAGAATAGAGTCTAGTATATATTAGGATATTACAGAAGATCACAATTTTGGGCCCAATTATTTACACCTCTTTTTCTTTTTTCTTTTTAAAATATATTTTATTGATTTTTTATAGAGAGGAAGGGAGAGGGATAGAGAATTAGAAACATCGATGAGAGAGAAACATCAATCAGCTGCCTCCTGCACACTTCCTACTGGGGATGTGCCCGCAACCAAGGTACATGTCCTTGACTGGAATCGAACCTGGAACCCTTCAGTCCAGAGGCTCACGCTCTATCCACTGAGCCAAACCAGTCAGGGCGACACCTCTTGTTCTTTATGTCCATGCTAAGCTTTACCACATAATTTCAGATGTGGATAGCATAAAAGACGTGTTGATGAAAGGCAATGAAGGTAAGAGGTCAAGAAAATTACTTGACAGAGAGTTGCAAGCCTGACCTTAACCATTGCATAGGATTTCTAGAACCTGTTGAATTCCTGTTCTCAGCAAAAGAAGAAAACCTAGTTCATCCTGATAATCCAAGACAAATGAAAGAAATATGGAACAGACTTGGGCTAAATCTGCAGCATTATTAAAAGCTAGATTTTCGTGGATTTCGTAAAAAAAAATAATTCATTTTCATCATAGGATTGATTTCTTAGTACTTTTCTAATCTCTGTCTCCCTTGTGTTTTGTGCATTCAAATATATTTATCTGAGAAAACAGCTTAAGCTGCAGCTTTATTTTTCTAAATAAAATATATCATGAATCAAGTCATTTCCCCAAAGATTCCCTAAGCAGGAAAAGCTTAGATATTATACTTCACTTGTGGAATATTTTATTTATTATCGAGATATTAGATGTTTCCATTATAAAGATCCTGGCTCAACTGCAGGTGAGTAGAATGACTTTTCTTAATACTTGGCACATCAAAAGAACCCAATTCATCCTACCTGTCCTAATCATTCATCCTGTGTCCTGGATGGCCACATTTCTCTATAGTCATAATCTCATCACTACCCAATGTTCTCCACGGCCACACTTTCTACTTTTGTTTTCTGGGGTTTTAAGTCAATTGCTAGAGACAATGCTGTTTTATTAATCAGCTTTTCATGAAAGAGACTTTCCAACTAAGCATACCTCTGAACTGTGGTGAGCCATGTAGGATTTGTGAACTTGATGTCTGTTATTCGTGCATTGCTGAAGAGAAGTGGCACAAGGCCATTCTCAAAAGAATTGTCAAGAACAATGCTGAATTATTGATTCCTGATGTGCAGTAGAGGAGGAAGGAAGAGGTGTCGCTGGGACTAGACCTTGGGCCTGGAAGTCTGTGAAGGAGAGGCTTGCAGGTTTCCTCTGGATGCTCCTGAAAGATATGCTAACCTTAACTTTGTGAGGTTGCTGCGAAGACTCTATTCCTGCCTAATCCTGCAGGCTCTTGTGCATTTGCCTCTCTGGAGATGTGGGTCACAGGCCTCCCCCGCAACTGCAAGGTCATGAATATTGGAGTTTATTTTCATCATGGGATTGATTTCTTGGTACTTTTCTAATCTCAACTTTTGCCCTGTCTCCCTTGTGTTTTGTGCATTCACATATATTTATCTGAGAAAACAGCTTAAGCTGCAGCTTTATTTTTCTAAATAAAATATATCATGAATCAAGTCATTTCTCCCAAGACTCCCTATGCAGGAGAAGCTTAGATATTATACTTCACTTGTCAGTTTTAAGAAAGGATAAAATATATCAACTTTTGCTTATTTATTTATCAATTTGCTTCAGTTTCCATGTTTACTTTGCCACAATATCGTATTTTACTGATAAGTTGTTTAAATTTTCTTCTCTGTTTCTGTATTTCTGTGTTTTCTATATACCTTACTTTATATCTCCCTTCTAATTTCTTTTTATTTCACTCCATTTTACTCTATATTTAATAAGAAATGACATATGAGAAAGGAAAGAAAGAATTGCCATTTGTGGGATTTCTCATATGCCAGGCCTTACTGTGTAGTACACATTGTTCTACTGCACAGAGTTATTTAAATGGGGCGAGCTGAGAGGTGAAGTAGCACATCTCCATGCTAGACACTGGTAGATGCACATCACCTGGAAAATGGAGGTGTACAGACCTAGTGACTGGTAACAAAATTGCAGTTCACACCTAGGAAGATATTACCCTTTTCTCTCTAAATTTCAGGGAGCGTCTGTAGCTTCAAGATGATTTCTTAAGATAGTGATGGTTCTAGGAAGAAACAAAAGGTTTTCCCCTGGAAAGAGGATATTGTGTTCAAATGGATTTTATTTTATTATTCAGCAACTATGCGGAAGGCACCAGCTAGGTGGGAGGAAATTAAGGAGAACTTCATCAGAGACCCCCATGGGCTTGCCGAAAAGATGCCGAGCTCCCTCGGCATCTGTGAGTGACCATCGAGTGGTTCTTGAAAGTTTTTTTTTTAGTGTGTAGACTCACGCTATACCACAAAATCATGTAGAAAAGCCTTCAGCTTCTTGCCATAATTCATCTTCTGTTGAATTTCTCTTCAATCCATAATCTTTTCAGTATCTGACCTCATGTTTCCCATTCTTGTCTCATTCTTCAGATTCTATGCTCAGACATACATCTCCATTTTAGATATTTCACTTTATGCCTCAGCCATAAGAACATTCTCTCTGACTTTCACTGACAATTCCAGCCCAGGACCACGAGCTGGATACATGGTGTAAGCCTTGTGAGTAGCTCCCCTAGTATGTTTGCTCTGCACTCAGAAATATTAACATGATATGGAGATAAACCCAGGGTATTATGGGACTTCTAGTATCATATAGATCCCGAAAAACGAATCCTTGTTGCTGATATCGCCTATTCATTGAATTACATTCCACAATGTTACATTAACATTTTCTGCAAACAGCAACGCTGAAAATTTCAGGAAAGAATATTTTCTCACTACCTTGGGTGTAGTGAGGACGGTAACACTAACCTTTTGTGTAATAGTGTACTAGGAACTTAGCGATTAGAAAGTGAGTGAAAACGTGTTTTGAGCTTTCAATGGCATGTCAATGAGGGAAGACATTTCACTGAAAGGTCAGGCTTGTAAATGTTTTGAAACCAAATATTCTGCCTCAGTGTCTAAAAATGATGATCTTTACACTATGTTTATTCATCTCAGGCAGAATAGATTCATAAGGCATGAGGCAGTTATATCATCCTCCAAGAGTTCTGAGCTTGTCTACTGGTGGCTGAAAGATGCCAGCAAGAGATTATTTCTGTAGTGCATGTGTAAAAATTCTCATCCATAATTCATCAAAACAGCCATTTGGAAAGCAAATTAAATATACTAAACACACTTCCTGAACTCAGGGTTCCACATGTGCTTATTAAATAACAATTATTTCTTTTGACTATGTATGAATGCAGTTCTAGTATGTGAATTTATTCTTTTTGCAAATATCTTTCAGTGTTTATTATTTAAAACTTCCACTTCTTTTCTAATGATACTTGTAAGTAGAACTCTTCAAAACAAGTGATTTTTCTTAGCCAAAATTGAGTAGTTTATAAGCAAATATATTTCCATACATCACAGAGAAACATCTACTGAAGAAAAAGAAACATGTACTGTGAATTGAATACAAAAATATTTTGTATGGTGTTCTTTTAAAAAATAATGTATAGCAATGACAATGTCTAAGACCAAGAAAATAGAGAGCTTTTGGAAGGAACACATAGGAGGAAAGGTAATCATAGTTATAAAATTGAATAAGCTAAAGAAGAAAACTCAAACAAGAGGGACATTACAATAAGATTCAAAAGATATATGTATGATATTGATATATTGGCACCTGACAGGAGACAATGTAATTTTCCCAAAACTACGGTTAAAGCAGCGAAAGGAAAGCACAGACAATTATATATGTCAAGTAAAGCCCTTCTTTTGGGGGCAAATACTGAATTTCCATGTTGGACCTTAGACAACTCATTTTACTTTTTATCAACACCATGTTATTTGCATAATGAGGTAATTGTGCTTCTACCAGATCAATGACTACATTTCTTATCAAATAATTTATACAAACTTGGAAATGTGCTGACTTACATGACCAGAGCAGTAGTAATGTTATAATTAAAGAGGAGAAAATCAGAGATGGGTTAAGCTTGAAAAACGATTTTCTTCTTTCTCTATCAGGTGACTATTCTCCAGAGATCTCAACTGAGGGAATACCCCTGAAACTTTATACTTGCCTAGGTATTTAAAAAAGTCTTCTTAAAAAGCCAGCATAAACTCAAAATAACAGTCAATGCCTGCAGAGATATATTGAAATCTCTTATTTCTTTTGGGAGAACTATACTTAGAGAGGCCTGTTATTACAGATCCTACAGAAACAGCTATACTAGTGAATTTAGTGTCCTGTAGTAAAGCCCCTAGTATCCTCATCCACTCATCTCTTCGACAAATCATCCTTTGTCTTTAGATTGCTAAATAAATAAAGCTATTAAAAATGACAAAATCTTTACCTTTTAAACTTTAATTTCTGAACATTGGTATCCTCATCCAACTGTGTTCTGTATCATAAAGAATCAAAGTCACTAATTATACGAGAGATGCAAATCAAAACAACAATGAGGTATCATCTCACACCTGTCAGAATGGCTATCATCAAAAAATTAACAAACAACAAGTGCTGGTGAGGATGCAGAGAAAAAGGAATCCTCATGCACTGCTGGTGGGAATGCAGACTGGTGCAGCCACTGCGGAGAACACTATGGAGTTTCCTCAAAACACTAAAAATGGATCTCCCATTTTGCCCAGTGATCCCACTTCTAGGAATATATCCCAAGAAGCTAGAAACACCAATCAGAAAGGATATATGCACCCCTATGTTCATAGCAGCACAACTCACCATAGCCAAGACTTGGAAACAGTCTAAATGCCCATCAGCAGATGAGTGGATTAAAAAATGGTGGTACATCTACATAATTAAATACTACACCGCAGTAAAAAAGAAGGAATTCCTACCATTTGCAATAGCATGGATGGAACTAGAGAGCATTATGCTAAGCAAAATAAGCCAGTCAGAGAAAGATAAATATCACATGATCTCACTCATTTGTGGAATATAATGAACAACATAAACTGATGAACAAAAACAGATCCAGAGAAACATTGATCAGGCTATCAAACCTCAGATGGAAGGTAGAGGAGGGTGGGGGTAAGGGGAAGAGATCAACCAAAGGACTTGTATAAAAGCATATAAGCCTAACCAATGGGCACAGACAACATGGGGGTGAGGGCATGAGTGGGGAGGTGGGGAGTAATAAGGGGATAAGGACACACGTGTAATACCTTAATCAATAAAGAGAGAGAGAGAAAGAGAGAGAGAGAAAGAGAGAGAGAGAAGAATCAACTTCTCATTACCTAGACAGGCAATTCCCTACATAACTTCTTTCTGTGCACATGCCTGAGAATATTTCTGGTTTTCTAACTGAAACTTCACTGTACACTCATTTATTTGCAAAAGATTATAAGGACAGTTCTTGGTTTTAATTTAATTTTACCCTCACTTCAGACATATGCAGCTGATCTCTCTTTTTTGTACACTGGTTAATATGCTTTATGAGAATTTTAATGAGCCGAGTAATTGGGCACTTTTTGTTTTATATCCACATATTACGAAAAGCTTCATAAACCTAATTTACCATATAGTAGCCCTATCACATTTCCCAGGAATTTTTTACAAGTAGTTGCATTTGGTGTAGAGAAGCTTGGGCTAGTTTAAATTGTGCATGCAAAACTGCATTCTCATTTCACTGTGATTTTTAAAAATTTAGTTATTTGTAACCTACCATACATTAAGTATATTTACTATTCCAGATTCATCTGCATAATTGAAAACCATATGATTACTACCTAGGAATTAATGAATTATTGTGGGGATGACTTCTAATATGTCTTGTGATTTAATGATTGATTTATTTTCTTCCAATGGGGATGTTAGCGGCGGGTAGAATATTGGGGACCAGCTACAATTATAGGAAATACTAATCATGCTCTGTTAACCAGGATTGTTCTGTTCCGATTAGAGAAAGCACATTCTAACCTGTCTGGGAGTTGTATGCCCTGGGACATGGGAGCTAACATCCTCCAGTCTGTCCTGGAAAGATTTACAACCTCATGGCTGAAACAATCCGTTCCCCAAGGTGCCCACCCTTTGCACCCCCCAAACCCTACTGCCTGTAATCTGGTCCCTGACATGCCCTGAGCACCTGCCCTCTGTGACCCTCCCCCAGCCCAAATGGTCTGTAACCTGTAACCATTATACCTTGCCTCCTTTCCATGCCTGGAATTCTTACTTTCCCATATAACCTTTGTCTTTTGCTAACCTAACTCAGGAAAGGTCTGTGGGCGGCCTTGCAAACTCAAGAGACTAAAGTTATCACAAAGGATGGTCTGAAATTAAAACCTTTAATTAAAAAGCAGTTTAGAGGGGGTAGTCATGCCCTAGACTTCCCTGACAAAGATCAACTTGGATCTTTACTAAGTCTGCTGTCCTTTTTTTTTCTTTATTGATTAAGGTATTACATATGTGTCCTTATCCCCCCATTACCTCCCCACCCCCCTACTAATGCCCTCACCTCCCTGGTGTCTATGTCCATTGGTTAGGCTTATATGCATGCATATTGTCTTTTTGCATCTAAGATAACATACCTGTGGAATGTCCTGGCTACTTGTAACTTCCCTTTTCCCGGACCCTTCAGGGCACAGCCCTGGTACCCTGGTGAGACCACAGATTGCCTCATTGTCATTATCATGTTAATTGTTGACTATTAACTATCCCATACTTACCTGTGTAAAAGAAGCAGGTGTCTATCATTTTACTTTTTATTCAATCCAGAGGTTCCCCCCTTCCCTTTTGCTTTCTCTCACCGCTCTAATCTGTGACCAATACACTTCCATCTCCTTCTTTGATTGTAATCTATAAAACAAGGTGAAAAACTGCTATTCTCCAGTACATTATCTCAATATATTGGAATTCTGCTTCCTGGTAATTGTGGACAGTTTGACTCAAATAAACTCACAAAAATTCTTTACAGGTTTGAATGTTTTTGTTGTTGTTGTTGTTTGTTTGTTTTTGTTTGTTTTTGTTAACATCTTCTACCCAATCAATAAGCAGCTGGCTTATGGAGGGGAGAGAGATTTCTGTGGGTGACCTGTTGCTCTCCTATACTGTGGGCATTATTAGAATGAATGCTTATATATTATTCAAACCTGTCTCTGCTTAATCGGCTCAAGTAGTGACAGGCATCCTGGATCCATTGGTTGTCTGGTTACAGGAAGGCATGCATGCATAGGAGCATAATCAATGGACACAAGAAACTGGGGTTAGGGAGGAGGGGGGGGAAGGGCAGGGGGAAAAATGGAGATCTATCTATCATCTGTTGTAATACTTATCTATCATTTGTTGTAATACTTTAAGCAATAAAAAAAAAAAAAGACCCATTAGCTTCACCCTAACTGGTTTGGCTCAGTGGATAGAGCGCCGGCTTGTGGACTGAAGGGTCCCGGGTTTGAGGGCATGTGCCTTGGTTGTGGGCACATCCCCGGTAGGGGGTGTGCAGGAGGCAGCTGATCGATGTTTTTCTCTCATCAATGTTTCTAACTATCCCTCTCTCTTCCTCTCTGTAAAACATCAATAAAATACATTTTTAAAAAAACCATTAGCTCCAACTCAACTTGTGGTTTAATTAATAGTTGGATTGTCAGTACAGATCTAGGTAGGAAAGGGTTGCTAGATGCTCCACTCTGAAGATGAGGAAGTAAGTCTGTAGAGAGCAGAGGTGCATTATTTGTGGTCAGGCTAGCTGAAATAACACATAAACTTTGAAAATTAAATGGTATAGTTGTAGTCTTTTAAACAATATATATTAAATAAATTAATGATCAAAAAATTTATATACATAAGCAATCCACATAGCTTCCTTGTTTCAGCTGGCCCCATGTTGTTGCTAGTCAGCCAAGAACAATCTCCATGGATTTCATTTACAGCCCCCTAGCTCTGGTTGCAGCTGCATTTAAATGCTTGCTTTTAAACAGCAAGTCTTGAAAACAAATACCCTTGTCTTATCCACTTAACTTTCTTGCTATTTTTGTTAAACATGCCATTTTCCCCGCTTAGACCCTCTTCTTTAACATTACATTTTTGTCCTCATTCAGGCTTACCCTTACTTTCTGGTGCTTTTGAGATCACTGTCCCAGTTCTTTACCTTGACAGGGACTTTCTCTCCTCACTCTTTCGCCTCATGGAGGCCCTTTTTATATTCTTTCCAAGAACAGCATCCTTGTATGTTCCTGATTCCAGGATGTCCCTGGTTGTCCAAAACCATCACAATCACCATCCTCACTTCCTATTCTCAGCGCATAGAATGCTATTTCTGGAGACTGCCAAGCCAGGAGTGCCTTCTTCCTTCACCCATGCTGGAGGGGGCGGGAGGGGGAGGGAGGAAGAGGGACTCCCAGCATATTGATTAAATATTCCTTTCTACCCATTCCAGCCATTGCCTAGGGAATCACAGTCTAATAACGCCTGTAAAGGACATTTATCTCTTTTACATCTAATGCTATCATGAAACAAATTGAGCTGTTTGTGTGAGACATAAAGTGTTTAAATATGCACTTGAGATTATTATTGACCAGCCTAGTTGTTCCAGCAGGTCTATGCAATCCCCCAGGACACTGAGGGAAAGAATAAAACCTCTTCTTATGTATCTAAGAGTTAGCAGAGCAGATGGTACCAATTCATTTGCATAAAAATAAAACCTGTGTATAAAAGTGAAGTACTAAGTTGGTTCATAAGAAGAAGTCAGGCCCTCACTGGTTTGGCTCAGTGGATAGCGCGTTGGCCTGCGGGCTCAAGGGTCCCAGGTTCGATTCCGGTCAAGGGCATGTACCTTGGTTGCGGGCACATCCCCAGTGGGAGGTGTGCAGGAGGCAGCTGATCAATGTTTCTCTCTCATCGATGTTTCTAACTCTCTATCCCTCTCCCTTCCTCTCTGTAAAAAAATCAATAAAATATATTTAAAAATAGAGAAGTCAGCACCAAGAGAGCCTCAAAGCTCAGCACTTGACCTTCTGGAGCTCTTCTAGGGACACCTAGCTGTTTTGTCAACATCCTCTGACTTTTCACACCCTTTGGGTATTTGGAGTAAATAAGTACTAGTGTCAGCTGTTCAGAATGCATTTCATACCCTGAAGGACAAACAGATGTATGCATTGAAAGAGGAATCTCAGAAGTACTACATTTTCTGCTTTGTAAAGTGCCTTTAGAGTGTTTCCATTGTTCCCTCAATTAGGTGAATGTGGAGGAAGGGACATCACCATAGTAGAGGATTTTCTGCAAAGCATTGTAAGTGAATGCCACACTTTGGAAGATGTATGAAAGAACAAAACCTCATCGTGTGAAATATTAGCAGCCTCGTGTAATGAACCAAAGATCTCTCCCCTTGATTATGTTCTTATCAGAATAAATAAGAACCATGTGGATTTGGGGGATAATGTGATGAACCTTTATTTCCTTCATTACCATTCTCTGAAACGACATCTAGTGGAAAGAGAAAGGGAGGAGTAAAGAGCAGCATCTGAGAACCTCAAATGTGTGGACAGATGTCTACGGAGGGACAAGCATCAGGCACTCCTCTGCTTTCCCTGTGGGCTGAGTACAAGTGTTTTCAGGGAACAAGTAATTTTCCTGGTGCTTTAATTAACAATCAACTTTTTAAAATAGAATACCTATGACAATTGTAATTAAAGTGACTTTTTTTATACACCTTTCCAACACCCGCTCTGTAACTGGCCTAGGCCCAAATAGGAGACATGTTAGTACAATTTTCAGCCTAGTGTCCATGAACAATGTGGAAAATGTCTTAAATTATTAAATTATGGGCTTCAAGAGAAGACAAAATGTTCCATTTTTATTTTATCCAAAGGGTCTAGCACAGCACTTGTTTCAGCAGTACAACAAAAATGTATCAAATAGTTTGCCCAGTGTGGCTTAGTGGTGAGCATCGGCCTATGAACCAGGAGGTCATGGTTCGATTCCCAAGCAGGGTGCATGCTGGGATTGCAGGCTCAGTTCCCAGTAGGGGGCACCCAGGAGGCAGCTGATTGATGATTCTCTCTCATCCTTGATGTTTCTATCTCTCCCTCTCCCTTTATCTCTGAAATCAATAAAAAAATATCTTTAAAATGTATCAGATAAACCTACATATATTTTTGCAAAGATAGTACAAAAGGAATTTTGAGACTGAAGGTGGTTTATCATGAAGCTCTCTCTAAGGATTGCTACTTTCATCGCTGTATCTCTAAAGTCTCTTACGATTATGGCTCTAGCTGAGAGAGCAAGAAGTTGCTGCAGTAAAAGACATCTCGATTTCAAACAAGTGTCAAATAAATAAATAAATAAGCAAACAAACAAAAATAAGGTCACCTGAAGAATTACCACCAACTATTTTACTATATTTCTTTTTCATGATTATTATTCTTGGGGAATCTGTTGGAAAATTTTCTGATTTTTTAAAACCATAATTTAAAAAATATTTAAAGAACATTTAAGGAAAATTCTGACTTGATAAGGAAACTTAGTATTAATTATAATTATAAACGGGGTTTGGCACTATAGGAGTTGGATTCAATATGAAAGTCTCTTCATTAATTTTACCTTGATTTAGCTGTCTCTTTCCCATAGGTTTTTGAAATTTAATAATTCGTGGAAATTACTTCAGTTACTAAAATTGATTTTTTCTAAGATATGATTTAATTTAAATTCTCTGTAATTAGCCTCAAATGCTTTTTCAAAAATTGTTTTACACGGATTTCTATCTTGCTTTAAGGCAATGGTGATCAGTGGATTATTTCTTTGAGAAGCAGATTTAAACCATTTACTTGATTTGTAAGAAAGCTACTAAAATTCCATTTTAAGTTATAAATTTCAGCATTTTCAGCATTCTTTGTAAAATGCATAATTGCTTAGAAATTTAACATTGAGGTCACTCAGTAAATTCCTATACTTTCTGTTAAAAGAAGCTAACAATATCTTCTCTATATAAGAGTGCAAAAATGTATGCTTTATGTATTACAAGGATTATTGATAAGGACATTTAAATATAGTTTTAAATAAACTATATGTATTGAAAATAAAAAAGAAAACATAAAATTACACTGTATTGTGTTGCTAAATAAATAAAATTTCAATGTATACCTCTATACTGGCACTGTGATAATATAGGTTTACTTGATTATAAAATTTTGAACATGATGAGCCCCAAAAGGATATCATACCCAAAACAGTTTGTGTATTTTTTTTTCATAGAAAAATATTTTTTCAAAAGTTTGTTCAAATGCAAGTCAAAATGGAAAAATGTGTGCAGCTCCTTTTGGTTTATATTTAGTGAGATATTTGTTAAAATTTTAAAACATTTGTTAAAAGTTAACGTTTCATAAAATATAATTATGTGATATTTATGATAATATAATACAAATTTAGCTGGCTCTATATTGACTATATACTAATCTATTCAAATATCATTGAAATGTTACCTCCACTGAAATATTATTACTGCTACTGTGCCTACCACTGTAACTATGAGGAGTCATAATCCTAGGCAACATTGATTTAATGGTTTTCTAAATCCCTGGTACTGTGTTAAGTAATTTATATGCATTATCCTATCTAATAAAGAGGGAATATGCTAATTGACTGCCCTGGCTTCAAAGATGGTGGCACCCACAGCCAATAAGGAGAAAACATGCTAATTGACTATCATACCCTCAAAGATGATGGCACTCACAGCCAATAAGGGGGGAATATGCTAATTGGCTGCCACGCCCTCAAAGATGTTGGTGCCCACAGCCAATAAGGAGGGAATATGCTAATTGATTGACATATCCTTAAAGATGGCAGCACCCACAGCCACAGGATGGCAGCACCCAGTCCCCTCAGCCCCACCAGGGTGGCAGGCATTCGGCAAGGCTGAGACCATGACAGGTGGGCCCAGCTTACCACGCGTCTGCCTCTGGAATCCCACAGTCCCCTCAGTCCCCCAGCCACCCAGGGCCAACCTGAGGTCACAGGCAAGCCTCGAATTGCAACTTCCCAGCCACCCAAGGCCAGTCAAGGCTCAGGTAACCAGGGCAGGCTGAGGCTTGCGCTGCTGGCAGTGGCAGCAGCAGAGATGTGATGGGAGCACTGCCTTTCCCTGATTGCCGGGTCATCTCCTGCCCCTGAGGGCTCCTGGACTGTGAGAAGGGGACAAGCCAGTGAATTTTCATGCACTGGGCCTCTAGTCATTTAATAAATGTTTATCACATGGCTTTCATTAGGACCTGTAGTTCAATAGTTTGCTTTATTAAATAGATTAGCTTTTCCTGAAAAGGATCATGTTTCTTTCAGAGATACATAAGCTATATTTACTGTGAAAAATTCAAAATGATCTGCTACTTCCTTTTTGTGACCAAAAAGGACCTGAAATTTTAAGGTTTACAATTAGAACTAATGGTGAAATATAGGCCTCAAAAGCAAATCAAATATTATACCAACCAAAAATTTTAGATAATGCTTATCCTTTGCAAATTAATGAAATATGCACTCTTGGTGTCAAAAATATACTTCAATTGGGAAATTATAAAAAATATAGAGGCCTCAAAGACATTATTTTAGATAGGTAGAAATACTTCTTTTCTTTTTAGGTTGGATGTGGAATGCCAAACATTATGATAGATTTTATTTGCTAATAGGGATCATAATAACATCACCCATCTTTCCTTTCCCCATTAAGAGGAGGTATTTACTGTTGTCATCCCTGAAATTAGGCAGCCTTATAATTCATTGGTTACCCAAAAATATATAGCAGAAGTCAAGATATGTAACTTCTGAGCTCTCTCAAAAGAGGTGAGGTTGCTTTCAACTTATTTACTGAAAAAGTCAATTTTTAAAGCCCTCAACCCTAGTTACACATTTCAAATGTCTTGAGGCTGTCCTAGTCTGAGAATATGAAAAGACTAGAATATGAGGATAGGCCCTGGAAATATATGAGGGGAAAGAAATGGTTGACCATTTCCACTGGTTTAGCTCTTGTTCCCATGTGACTGTGACCACATGTGAGACACCAAATGCAGGATCACAAAACAAAGCTTTCCAGAGTTCCTGACTCAGAGAAACCATAGAGATCATACAATTACATTGTTGCTTTAAGTTACCAAGTTTTGATGTATATTTTTATACAGCAAAAATAATTGAAACAAAATTTGGTAGCAGGAGGGATCTTTTCATAAAGAAACTACATAGATATGTACCATTGACTTTGAGACTGAGCAGGAGATAGAGCTGGAAAGGCCTTGAAAAGATGGTCAGAGGAGTACTGACAGGCTGGACGTGGCTGACAATTGCAATTTAAAGGAAAACTAGGAAAATGTTACTGAAAGTTAGAGGAAAAGAAACCATTGCTGTATGGTGGCAGAAGTTTCTGTGGCACTATCTGTCACCTGGAGTAATATGGAAAATAAGAAATGTCTCTAATAAACTCTATGCTTGATCTAGGATTAGCAAGTTTTATCTGTAAATATTTAAGGTTTTTGCAAACCCTACCATCTGTCATATCTACCATTGTAGAATAAAAAAAATCAGTATAAAAACAAATAGGCATGGCTTAATTTGACCAACTATAGGCTGATTTGGCCTAAAAGACACAGTTTGTTGATTTTGATATTGAAAAGATTTCTATGCAAAGTGTGAAGGTATTAACTGGTACCTACTATAAAATAATACAATGAGGTAAACTAACGAGCGAAATATTTTGCTTTTGAGTAGAAGAATGTGCATAAGCTACAAACCAGTTTTTGTCAGCTAGATAAGGTTTTCAAAGTAAGAAAGTGGCTGAGGTATAAAAACCAATCCTTTATTAAGAACTCAAAACTAAGGCACACTTCCAAGATCTTTCTATGAAGCCAGCATTACCTTAATCCCAAAACTAGATAAAAACACCACAAAAAAAGAAAACTACAGGCCAATATTCCTGATGAACATCAATGCTAAAATCCTCAACAAAATTCTACCAAATTGGATTTAGCATTACATTAGAAAGATCATACACCATGACCAAGTGGGATTTATTCCAGGGATGCAAGGATGGTTCAATATCTGCAAATCAATAAATGTGATACATCACATAAACAAATTGAGAGACAACAATCACACAATCATATTAATCAATGCAGAAAAAGCATTTGACAAAATCCAACATCCTTTCTTGATAAAAACTCTCAGCAAAATGGAAATAGAGGGATCATACCTCAACATAATAAGAGCCTTATATGACAAACCTACAACCAATATCATACTCAATGGGCAAAAACTAAAACCATTTCCCCTAAGAACAGGAACAATACAGAGATTCCCACTTTCACTGCTCCTGTTCGATATAGTACTGGAAGTGCTAGCCATAGTGATCAGACAAGAAGAAGAAATAAAAGGCATCCAAATTGGAAAAGAAGTAAAATTGTCCTTATTTACAGATGACATGATACTATACCTAGAAAACCCCAAAGACTCCATAAAAAAAAACTACTAGACCCAATAAATAAATTTGGCAATGTAGCAGGATAAAAAATTAACACCTAGCAATCTATGGCATTTTTATACACCAATAATCAACTCACAGAAAGAGAAATGAAAAAAACAATTCCATTTTACCATTGCACCAAAAAAAATTTTAAATATCTAGGAATAAACTTAACTAAGGAGGTAAAAGCCCTGTATTCAGAAAACTACAGGACATTGAAAAAAAGAGATAGAGGAAGACATAAACAAATGAAAGAAAAAACCATGTTCATGGATTGGTAGAATCAACATCATTAAAATGTCCATACTACCCAAAGCAATCTACAAATTCAATGCAATCCCCATTAAAATACCAATGGCATATTTCAAAGGTCTAGAACAAACTCTCCAAAAATTTATTGGGAATAGAAAAAGACCCTGAATAGCCACAGCAATCCTGAGAAAGAAGAACAAAATTGGAAAGATTACAGTACTAGATATCAAGCTATATTACAAGGCACTGTTCTCAAAACTGCCTGGTAATGGCACAAGAACAGACATATAGATCAATGGAACAGAACAGAGTGCCCAGAAATTGACCCAAGCTATTATGTTCAATTAATATTTGACAAAGGAGGCAAGAGCATACAATGGAGTCAAGTCAGTCTCTTCAATGGTGCTGGGAAATTTGGTCAGATACATGCAAAAATAAATAAATAAATAAATAAATAAATAAATAAATAAATAAATAAAGCTAGATCACCAACTTACTCCACACAGAGAAACAAACTTAAATGGCTAAAGGACATGAATATAAAACAGGAAACCATAAAAATTTATTAGACTTCATAGGCAGCGAAATAGCAGACGTATGTAGTAGCAATATCTTTCCAGACACAGCTCCTAGGGTGATGGAGACTAAAGAGAAAATAAACAAATGGTACTACATCAAAATAAAAAATTCTATACAGAAAAATAAACCATCAACAAAACAACAAGAAAGCCCACTGCATGGGAGGACATATTTGCCAATGATACTTCCAATAAGGGTTTAATCTTCAAAATTTACAGAGAACTCATACAACTTAACAAAAGGAAGATAAACGATCCAATCAAAAAATGAGCAAAGGATATAAATAGATACTTTTTGAAAGAGGACATACAGAAGGCCCAGAGACATAAAAACATGCCAAAAGTCACGAATCATCTGAGAGATGAAAATCAAAACAATAATGAGGTACCATCTCACACCTGTCAGAATGGCTAT
Organism: Murina feae; assembly: GCA_004026665.1. Taxonomy (NCBI): domain Eukaryota; kingdom Metazoa; phylum Chordata; class Mammalia; order Chiroptera; family Vespertilionidae; genus Murina; species Murina feae. The sequence goes on from PVJC01034046.1 coordinate 17,873, forward strand.
CATCAACAAATCAACAAATGACAAGTGCTGGAGAGGATGCGGAGAAAAAGGAACCCTTGTGCACTGCTGGTGAAAATGTAGACTGATGCAACCACTGTGAAGAACAGTATGGAGTTTCCTCAAAAAACTAAAAATGGAACTCCCATTTGACCCAGTGATCCCACTTCTAGCAATATATCCCAAGAAATCAGAAAGGATATATGCACCCTCATGTTCATAGCAGAACAATTTACCATAGCTAAACTTTGGAAAGAGTTTAAGGGCCCATCAGCAGATGAGTGGATTAAAAAATGGTGGTGCATCTACACAATGGAATACTATGCTGCAGGAAAAAGGAACTCCTACCATTTGCAACAGCATGGATGAAACTGGAGAGCATTATGCTAAGCAGAATAAGCCAGTCAGAGAAAGATAAATATCACATGATCTCTCATAAGTGGGATATAATTATCAACATAATTTGAATTAGAGAGCAACCAAAGGACTTGTACACATGCATATTAGCATACTAATGGACACAGATAATGGGACACAGTGGGGGCTTGCCCAGGGTGGGAATTGTTGGGGGCAGGGTTGTCAGTTGGGAAAAAAAGAGACTTATGTAAAACATTAGACAATAAAAAAAGGAACTCAGAAATATCTAAGGTAATGAATAAAAAAATTCTTCAGACATGTGGCTTTCTAAGACTCCTTAAAGTTGTACTTTGTAGATCTTGTCTGTCAAACAATAAGGCTTTTGATATTGTTAAGAGAATTAGCTCACAACAAACTTATGATATAGTGAGTTGGAATGAGCTCTAAGTCATCTCTAAAGGAAGAAAATATAATCTTGAGTTATGTTTAATCTTTTTGTATTTATAAAATATGTTACTCAATATATACAACAAAATCCCAAAGAGATAAGGTGTACAATAGCCTAGAAAAAGAAAAAAACAACAGATAATAAAATCAGAGCACAAAAGATCTACACAATGAAATGAAGACATCTATCTAAATATATCTGACTAGAGGCCCAATACACAAAATTCATGCAAGGGTAGGATCCCTAGGCCTGGCCGGTGATCAGAGCCAATTTGTGGGACAACCTGCCCTCACTGGCACTCACCTTGGCTGGCTTGGCACTGCCTGCTCCCCATCCTCACCCCCTGCCACCATGGCTGTTGGTCC
>PVJC01034047.1:0-19045 GCA_004026665.1 Murina feae
AAAAAAGTAGAGCTGCTTGAAAGATTAAAAAATAAATAAACAGCCTCTGAGGCGTGAGCAGGCGCGCAAGCTCTCTCTCTGCTTTCTATTTTGATCGCCGTGTTTCTCGAGATGACCACATCTTGCAGAGGAAATGAGTCAAAGCCACTCCGTCTAGCTTTTCCAGCAGAGCATGTTCCGTTTCAATGAAGTAATGAATGAACTTGGCCGCGCCACCCCCAAGCCCACAACACCAAACAGAGCGGCCTGGGCCAATCAGCGGGCACTCGAGGTTTTCAAGTTGCGTTCAAACGGGCCCACGGGCCGCCAATCAGCGCGCGCGGCTCCGCCCCCAACGCCGAGCCGCGGCCAATCACGAGCCCGCACGAGCCAAAACACAGCGGCCGGCCAATGTCCGGGCGCCTCCACGGCGCCGACCTCCGCCAATGGGCGCGGCCGGGCGAAAAAGGGAAACAGTGCGGGGCCGCAGGCCGCAGGGTGCGCACCGAACGTCCGCTCGGAACCGGGAGCCGGCCGAGCGGCGCGGGCCAATCAGCGGCGGCGGCTCGCGGCCCCCGAACGTTGGGACGCGGCCCCGCCCCGCGCTGTTGTTTGTGTGTCGGCGGCCGCGGGAACCGCACCGCGACACTCGCCCGGCGGGCAGCGGGGCGGCCGGGGAGGGCGGGGGGTCCGGAGGCCGCGGGCGGCGGGAGCGCGAGCCGAGGGCGGCCGGCCTCCCGCGGCCGCCGAGCCCGACCGCGCGCCGGCGGAGCCATGTCGGTGAACATGGAGGAGCTGCGGCACCAGGTCATGATCAACCAGTTCGTCCTGGCCGCGGGCTGCGCGGCCGACCAGGCGAAGCAGCTGCTGCAGGCGGCCCACTGGCAGTTCGAGGTGCGTGCGGGCCGCGGCGGGCGCGCGACCGGCCTCGGGACCCGGGACGGCGGGGGGAGCCCCGCGGACCCCGCCCGTCGGGCAGGCGGTCCGGGCCGCGAGGTGGGGCGCGGGCCGGGGGCGGCGCGGAGGGCCCCGCGGAGGCCCCGGTAACCAACCGCCCGCCGCCGCTGTTTGTCCGCAGACGGCCCTGAGCACGTTTTTCCAGGAAACCAACATTCCCAACGGCCACCACCACCCCCAGATGGTAAGTGCGGCCGCCCCGGCGGGAGGGCCGGCCGGCGGGCCGGAGGGGGTGGCCCGGGGCGCCGCCGGGCCGCTGTCAGCCGCCCGCGGTGACAGCCATGTTGCCGGGAGCGCCGCGCCGCGATGTAAACAAAGAGCCAAAATGTCTTCCGGGAAAGCGGCCCGGCCTCCGGGGCGCCTGCGTCTCGGCCTGAAGCCCTGCGCCCGGGGCCCTCCGCGAGGCCGGGGGGTCGGAGGGCGGCGGGGGCGGCAGGGGCGCGGGTGAGACCTGGACGGCCGGGCCCGGCAGCCCCGCGGGGCCGGGGTGCCTGTCCCCCGGAGCCCCTCTTGCTGTGGGGCGCCCCCCCCCCTGCAAACAGCCCCGCTCCACAGGGAACAGGAAGGAGACCGTCCGCCCCGGCGGGCTCCCCCAGAGGGGTACGTGCGCTCTTCCTGTTTATGGAGGAGAGGACGTGCCCCGAGCGCGGAGGACATACAGATCTTGACCAGAAAATGCCAAGAATCTGCTTCTACTCCCAGCCCGTGAACAGGAGTGGTCGGGCCTGGCTTTGCTTCCTTCTCCCCTCCGGCCCCCAGGCCTGAGCCTGGGCCTTCCCGGCCGTGGGGACTCGTGCTTTCCACGCGCCGCTCATCCCTTCCCCGAGAGACTTGAAGGCCCGGCCCCCCACCCGCACCCCGTGGTTACCTACCTATTACCCTGCTGCGGCGGGGAGGGGGACCGCCCCAGCCCCAGCGGTTGTAAAACATCACTCCCGGAGATCTGCTGTGGCGTTCCGAGTGCATTTTTGGCATTTTTGACACTTGATGTCCTTTGCCCATGGCTGCCTTTTGCGAGGATCTGCGAGTGGTTCCTCCGTGTGGGGTCCTTGGCGCCCTCACCCTGTGAGGACACATGGAGAAGGGCTTAAGGGTCTGTCTGGCCCTTTAACCAGCCTTTTCCTCGGATGGCTCATGCTGTCCAGAGATGACAAACCAAACGCCTTGGCTGTGATGGGAGAACTGCTCATTGGGGCACCCTGCCCCTCTCCCCTCCAAGGGGCCTTCGGCCAGTCCCAAGGGACTGCAGTCCTTTGAAGCGTCCCCGCCTGAGGCAGGTGCTGGGTTGTGTAACAGACCTGTGGTCAGTGCACCCATCGGGGCACCAGGACTGAGGACCTGACGGCCCAGTGCACACGCCGCTTGCAAGGAGCTAGTCGTTTCTTTAGGGACAATAAGTCGAAGGGGAAAGTTAAATACAAGGAGCAGCAGCGTCAGCAGTGCCCCCGGGTGGGAGCAGTTGAGAAGTGGTTGTCCTGTGAGTGGCTGTGCAGTCACAGGGCTGGAGGTGTCCTCTCCGAGAGGGGGCCTGGGAGAAGCCCGTGGACTGGAGGCCATGGGACACTGGCAGGGTGCAGTGGGCCGTGTGCTTAAGATCTGGGAAGCTTGTCTCTAGTTGTCAGAAGGGCACAGAGCTGGAGGGGCCTTTAGCGCATCTGGGTCAAGCTCCTGATGTTATGGGACCAGAGGGGTTAAGGAACTTGCCCAAGCTCACACAGCAGGCAGACACAGGGTGGCTGTTTCAGGAGACAGTTTACTGGCTGGCTTAGTGAACTGGGGAAGTTGGTCACAATGCTGTGATGCAATTGGCTTCTACCCCACCCCCCCCCCATTCATTGTTTCCTGCTGCAGAGAAGTCAGCCCTGGGGTGGGGGTGGGGGGGCGGAGAGTAGGGAGGGGAGGAGGGAAACGGGCTGGTCTGGGTGAGGCCAGGCCTGCACTGAGTCCAGTGGCTGCCCTGAGGCAGACAATGGTCAGAGCTCCCTAGCTGGCCGCCTGGGAACCCGCGGATGTTCTCTCCGGGTCTGGCTGAGGCTTAGCTGCAGAGCCCGAAAGCTCTCGCCCTGCCAGGTGAAGAGTACTAGAATCCTGCTTCCCACCCTGGGCCTGGGGGAGGGGCGGGTGTTGCTAAAATTAGGAGAAATTCAAAGCTAGACTCCCGGGGCTTCCTGGGAAAGGGAGCAGCTTGGCGAGGTCAGAGCCAAAGGCTTTGTGAGGGCCTTCTCTGCTGCTTCCCGCGCCCCTGGCCGGGTGCGCCTAGGAGGGGTGGCACCTCCATCCCCCCCATACTGTCCCCGCTTCACAGGGAGAGTGCCGGTTCCAGCCCCCACCTCAGCGCCTGCCCTTCCTGGCTGGGGTTCCCTGATCAGAAATGGCAAGGGATAGAGAGTTTGGGGAGCCCCCTCCCAGGGTAGAAGAAGAAGACAGCAGATGGGGTGTTTGTAGTGACCCCAGGAAGGAGCTAATGGGCTGGGCAGCCTCAGCCAAGAGCAGCCTGGGGGGGAGACGCTGGGACTCAGGAAGCCCACACCCCGGGTTTGTCCTGGGGGAGCCCACCCACCAAGTGGCACCTGACTGCGCGGCTGGCGAAGGGCCTGTGGACCGCTTCTGGCTTGGCCCCTGCAGGTGTGTTTGTCCCGTGATGAGGCCTCAGTTTCCTCATGCAGGCTAGAGATGGTAACGGGGAGGACCTGGCATGATGGAGAGGTGGTGAGCCACACGCCGGCTGGTGTTACCATGGCCTGAAACCCACACCGGCCTCTCCCAGGTTGGCCCAGGAGGCAGACCCTGGACCTGGCCGCCCTCCCCGGACCCGCAGTCCCGGAGCATCAGGGCTCAGGGCTCAGGGCGGGTTATTGACAGGCCGGCTGGGCTCCTACCCGGCTGGGCTGAGGCCGCAGTGGGGTCCTGGGCTGCTCCTGGCCTCCCTGTAACCTGAGCCCCGGCTTCTGGTGGGAATTAACCCCTCGCTCCCGACACTCCAGGCTAGCATTCCTGGGCTCCAGGAAACACGCCTGGGTTTGGTGAAGATGGCCGGTGTGTCCTTATTTTCTTGTTCTTGTTGGCTTGGGCGAGAGGGGCGCTTTGTGCTGTTGAAGCTGCTTTCGGGCTGCAACTGGGAGTAAAGGGGGGCTGCCTGGGTGAGCCCCACCAAGGCCCCTGGGGCCAGGCAGTGAGGCTGGGACTCGGGCCCAGTGGACAGCCCTCCCGACACCTGTGTCTCTCTGAGCAGATGTGCACCCCCAGCAACACGCCAGCCACGCCGCCCAACTTCCCCGACGCCCTGGCCATGTTCTCCAAGCTGCGCGCGTCCGAGGGCCTGCAGAGCACCAACAGCCCCATGACGGCCGTGGCCTGCTCGCCCCCCGCAAACTTCAGCCCCTTCTGGGCCTCATCCCCGCCCAGCCACCAGGCCACCTGGATGCCGCCCTCCTCCCCGACGGCCCACAGCTTCCACCATCTCCACCACCCACAGCCCACGTGGCCCCCCGGAGCCCAGCAGGGGGGTGCCCCGCAGAAAGCCATGGCTGCCGTGGACGGCCAGAGATGAGACTGGACACGCCGCGCGCTGGGCTGGAGCTGGGCAGTCTGGGTCGTGGGGACACAGGAGGGCCGGGTTGGGGGCTGGGGCGGCGGGGTTCCCTGAAGATCGCACTGGAAGGTTTTATAAAGGGATTTTGGGGGGTGGGGGGGAAAGTAAACTTCCTGAGCCACTTGGGTCCTTCAGGAGTTTCTCTTCAGGCAAGTTTTTCTGTTTTTAATATATAACTATAATATATAAATATATAAATATGACTGACTGTGAATGGCGCTGGCTGGTCTGGGGTCCTGGGGGCAGAGGGAGGGGCCGGCACCCCCTCCTCCCAGTCCAGGGCTGCATGGCCAGGTGTGTGACGTGTGGGCGCATGGTGTCTGCCAGCTGCCTGCCCTCCAAGTCATGGTCATGCTTCTGGAATTGGGCGGAAGGGGCCCCTGGAGGCGCCTGGCAGCCCAAGGTGTGGGGGCTTCTGCCATCACGAGACATCGCCACCCCCAGTTGGAGGCTGGCACTGAAGAGCCATCGGGGCCGGCCTTGCGCGCCCTGTCCCGGTCGAGTGGGTGCTGGGGAGGAGCACCTGCCTTTGGGCTGAGTTCCCAAATCCACCACGTCACCAGGTGGTGTTCACATGGGACAAAGGCTTTTCTAACTGCCCTGGTTTGGGGTCCGATAAGATCTGGGGGTCCAGACCAGGGCCTGATGGACAGGCTGGTCCAGTTGAATGTCCAGTTGGACGGGTCACGACTTGATTACCGTGACCTTGCTCCTTGACCCGGGCTCAGCCCCGCAGCCATGGTCTCCGCCACAGTGTGGGGCTGCGCCTTCCACCTGGTGGCCGCCCAGCCCCTTCCTACTGGGCCCACCTCCGCTCGGCCGTCCCTGCCCTTGGCCTCCTGCCTCGGGGGTGGCGGGACCAAGGGTCAGCCAGGGGAGCCCAGAGCCGGGTGGACTCCGAAGGGCCGTGCCAGGCAGGACCAGCAGGGCAGTGGTTGGTGGGCGAGGACCTGTTCCCTGTGCCAGGGCTGGTCCAGGGCCGGGTCCCTCCTCGAGCCCCTGGCCTCACCGGGGGCCACCCTGCTCAGCCGCATCCGTGGGAGGGGAGGCCTGTGGAGCGGGAAGGCGCAGCTGCCCCCTGCGCCCCCATGTGATCCTGTCCTTTGAGGCTGGGTTTGTCCTTTCAGTTTTGTTTCCTGGTTGGAAACCCCTGAGGCTCCTCCCACAGGCACCCCTGCAGCGCCCACCTGTGCTTTCCAGGCTGGGAGGGACAGCCCCTGCGCCTGGGGGGTCCTGCTGGGACTTGCGCCCCACCCTGGTGGCCCAGCCTGGCCGCCGGTGAGTGTCACCCCTTGTCCTGTGGGGGTGAGGGAGGCCTGGTGCTGAGGCTGCCCCTCCCTTCCAGGCTGGCGGAGTGGATCTAGGCCAGGGACCTGCATTTCTCAGCGAGGGCAGAGGAACAGGAGCCCAGCAGGAGGGGAGGGCTGGCCTGGCCCACCTGCCTGCAGAGGCAAGGGTGCTGGGTCGGGGAGCCCACCGGACTGCCCCTCCTGCCATCGAGCCTGAGTTACTCTTAGTATTGCTTAGAGATGAATTGCGCCCCGCAGATGGGGACGAAGGGGGAGCAGGAGCACCTCGCCCGCCCCGCCCGCCCTGCCCACAGGGGTGGGGACTGGGGAGAAACCCTTTTCTGGGCTGTTTCCTGCCACACTTTCCTGTGACACCGTCACCCTTCCCCTCACACCCTAAAAAGCAGGCCTCTTGCCCCCAGGTTCCTTTCCCATGGCGGGTGGGAGAGGGACTGGGGGTGGGGGATCCCCACCTTTGAGGAGGGAGCCAATGAGAACAGACCTGAAGCACAGAACTGCTGCAGTGACTTGAGGTCCTTGGGGTGGGGCAGCGCTGCCTCGTCCCTGGGGTGATGGGACAGGGCCTGGGCCTGTGTAGTTACTGCACCAAGCGCATGCCTGCTCCTGTCCCCTCCCATCTGCCCAGATCTTTAGCTCAAGGACCCAGCACTGAGCCTTCTTGCTTGTTGGGGCAAGGGGACAAGAGCATGGGAGCTTCAAGGGCAGGCGGGACGGGGGGGGGGGGGGGGCCTCCGGGACCCCCTTTTCTCTTTCGGGGTTGGGAGGAAAACGGCCCAGCCCAGGTAGCCCCTGCTCTGAGCCTCCTGCCCCTGCAGGGTAAGCAGAGGACCTCAAACAGAAACCTTGTCAGGTGGCTGCTGGCAGTGCTCCCGGGCTCTGCGCCAGGAGCTGGGCACTGCCCTGAGCCCACAGCAGGAGAGCAGCGGGCAGCTGCCACCCTCACCTTTGCTCCAGGGTACAACTTGCTCCCAGACACTTCGCGTCCGACAGGAAGGCAGGGCCAGGGCAGGGAAGGCAGCGCCCCGTCCAGCCCTGGTCGGGAGAGCTGACCCGCCCGCTCCCTTGGAGGACAGCTCCGTCTGGGGGGCACTGGCCTGATTCTCACGCTACAAGCCAGACGCCGACTTCCAGAGGTGTGCCGCCTGGGAGCTGTCTGCACCTTCTGAGCCAGGACAGGGACGCCAGCTTCTTCCGAAACATTTATTTATAGCTCTGGTCAGTGAGCAGTGGGGGTCCTGGGCCCCCGGGTGGGCTCCTCCATGCCCTCCCCGGGGGGCACGTCCATGTGCACCGCCATCCTGCTGGGGCTGGGCGGGAGGGCCACGTTCGGCTGCGAGAGGCGCCCCTCCGAGGAGACGGGGCGGTCGGTCTGTTGCCGAGAAGTAGCTGTAACAAGAGGGGCGGAGAGGGCTCTGCCTCGCTCCCCACGGCCCCCAGCGGCCCTGCTTCGGGCACAAGGGCTGGAGAGGGCCCTGCCCTGGGCCGGGGGTGCAGTCCGCACAAGAGCCCTGAAGCAAAGCTCCCTTATCATCGCTCCCGCCTCCACTGGGGCCGAGAGCCCTGCTTTGGTCCAGTTTCCTTGCGAACAGGGGCAGCTCAGGCCACAATCAGCATGAGCAGGGATGTCTGAGGCTGCCCCTGCCTCCTGCTCCCGTGACGTGTCCAGTGCCCGTGGCGTCGACAGTGGGATGGGGGGAGAAGGGATGCCCCCAAGAACACAGCCACAGACGGCCTCTGGCCGCCTCATCGCCGTGTACCTGGGCCGGAGCCTGGGCGTGGCATCCCGCGCTGCTGCTTCCTAGCTGGGGGCCTGGGGCCTGGGTTCTCAGGGGAGGTGAGGAGAGCAGGGGCCCCTCCCCTAACGCCGGCCGAGGACTCAATTGTTCCCACGTGTAAAGCTCAGCCGGGCCGGCTGGGGAGCTGAGCAGCCCTCAGCGCAGGCCCCGAGCCCTGACCACCGTCAGAGGCTTCATTCCTCCCTCCGCTCCCGGAGCTGGGCCGGCAGAGGCAGCATCGCAGCCCACAGGCCTGGGGCTCTGGCCTCCAGCTTCTGCAAGTGCCATGGGTCCGACACCTCAGGGTGGGGGTGGGGACAGGAGGCACGCCTCTCCTTAGGTTCCCTGGGGCTCCACCCAGCAGCACGACGGAGGGGTCCTTGGGGCCGTCGTGGCCCCGGGCTCAATGGCTGCCACACAGCCTGTGAGCGCGCGTGGGCAGGGGCGGACTTGGGCCTGGAGCCAGAGTCTCGGGCTGCCACCCTGTCCGCTTCCTCTTCTGTGAGATGGGGGCCTTTCACAGCATCTGCCCCACAGACTGGAGTCGCCCAGCACTCAGTGGCCATGTGTTTTCTCTTCTCCTCCAGGCCCAGCCCTCAGCTCCCGGCCCTGCCTCTCCCGGGGAAATGGGGCGTCTCCCAGCCATTCGCAGGAAAGGGGCTGGCGGGCAGTGCCCAGGCCTCGGGAGGGCTCTACCCAGAGGGAAGCTACCTGAAGTGCCGCCAACCATCATGTGGGCGCTCTGAGGCCGCAAGGGCAGCTGGCTGCTGTCGCTGAGGGCCGGCTGCCGGTGTGCGTGGGACCGGGACGGCTTCGTCTTGTGCTTGCTGTTCCCTGCGCCTGACGCGGGCAGTGGAGAGAGGTCCCTTCTCAGGCACCCACAGCTCCGTGGGGCTCGGGGATGGGGAGGGCTGCGGGCCGCTGGGCACAGCCAGCCCGAGAGACAGGGCCCGGCATGCTGGCTCGGAGCGGAGGCTGGGCGGCCATCTGCGCCCGCGCACGGCGGCTGGGGCTTCTGGGGACCGGGTGTTTGCAGACGCAGGTAGAGGAGGCAGCCAGGGGCCAGGCCCTCCAGGAGCTGCGTGACCCTGGGGGCTGAGGCGGGCCTGCCGGCGGCTGGGCCCCCTGGACACTCACTGTCTTTGTTGGGGATGCCTGGCAGCCTCGTGTCCATCCGTCCCTTGTAAATATGTCCATCCAGGCCCAAGATGTCCACTTCGTGGTGCTGTGGAGGTGAGCGGGGGGCCATCACCACGTGGCACAGGCTTTCCCTCTGGCCCCGTCTCCACGCACCCAGCCTGGGCGCGGCCCGCTGTCCTTCCGGCTCCAGCACCCACCGAGCTCAGTGCCCTGGCAGGGCTCTGGGTGGCACCGGGCAGATGGGCAGGGAAAGGAGGTGGAATGCTATTGTTCTCGGGGCCTCTGCTGGAGGCCTCGTGCCAGGTGGTGAGTGGCCAGGATGGCATTCTTTCCCCAGCCAAGGTTAAGAACCTGAGGCTTTCACCGGGAAAAACTGCCTTGCCCTCGCTGGTGTGGCCCAGTGGATAGAGCACGGGCCTGCGGACTGAAGGGTCCTGGGTTGGATTCCGGTCAGGGCACACACTCGGGTTGTGGGCTCGATCCCCAGCAGGGGGCGCGTAGGAGGCAGCCGGTCTATGATTCTCATCATTGATGTTTCTCCCTCTCCCTTCCTCTCTGAAATCAATAAAAACATATTTTGAAAAAAGAAAAAGGAACTGCCTCCAGGCCGAGGGTGGGTTTCCAAAGGACTGGGGGCCGGGGGCATGTGGCCCTCCTCCCCCGCCACTGGGGCAGCGCCCCACCTTCCTGGCGACCTGGATGTCCTCAGGAAACACCCCCTGCGGCAGGTGCTGCAGGCGGGTGCGGCGGTAGGGGTAGGTGAGGGTGTGGCTGCCCCCGCAGTGCCGCGACACCGTGGCGAAGCTGTAGTCGGTCATCTCCGACACCCTGTGAGGAAGACAGCCGAGTGACGGAACGGGTGACCTCTGGGGGGCCTGCCAGAGGGAGGTGGGCATCTGTCTTCAGGGGCCTCTGGGGCCACGGCAGAGCACGGGGCAGACAGCGAGTGAGTGAGCAGAGCAGCTTCCTGGCCAGCCATCCTGAGGACCATACTCCCTCACACTCTCACTCACACACACACATATTCACACACTCTCACACACACACACCATCTTTTGCTAATCCTCACCAGAGGATATTTTCCCATTGGTTTTAGAGAGACTGGAAGGGAGGGGGAGAGACACACACGAGTGAGACACATTGGCTGCCTCCCTCACACACTAGGACCAGGGAAGGGGATCGAGCCTGCAACCGAGGTCCCTGCCCTTGACGGGCATCAAATCTGAGACCCTTCAGTCCATGGGCCGACACTAACCATTGAGCACCACCTGCCAGGCCCCCCCCACACACACACACCCTCCCTCCAAGGGCTTTCCCAGTGGTGGCTGAGGCGTTCCCCCGGGGGCTCCGTCTGCACCCAGGGCCCTACCGCTTGCAGCAGGGGGAGCCGAGGCACTGGGCCTGCAGCAGCTCGTGGATCATCTGGCTGCTGGCCTTGACGGAGCCCCCGTAGTGCATCTGCACCTTTTCGATGTCCATCAGCATCTTGGAGTGCATGGTGCGCAGGCGCCCGACGCTGCGCTCCATGGACGCCACGTCAGCCCGCGGGAAGGCCGAGTTGCCCAGCTTGAGGCTGCGAGTGGGCAGAGAGGAGGGTGAGGCGGCTGCACAGGCCGGACCCCGAGCACAGGCCGGAGTTCACGCCCGGCTCACACCACCCCTTTACCCCAGCTCAGCGGGACCCAGGCGGGCAGAGCCCTTCCCACTGTCCCCAAGGGACCACGCCCAGGCTTGCCAGGGAAGGTGTGCTGAGGTGGGCACTGCAGGAGAGAAGCCCAGCCCCTCAGCCAGCCGGGGAGAGGGGAGGTGCCTGCCCTGCGCGCTGGAAACCCCTGGGCTCCAAGCCCCCCTTTCCACTGAGCCCCATCCTCCAGCTGGAAAGGCTGCAGGGCCCCCTGCCCCGCCAAGCCACGGCCGAGACCCTGGAGGGTCTGGGACGGGTGAGGAGGGAAGGTGGCAGCCGCCTTGGCGAGGTGCCCCCAGGACTCCGAAGGCAGGTGTTACTGGTTCTGCCTCTTCTGCCTGCCCCATTCTTGCCCTGGGAGAGCTGGTGCCAACTCAGAAGCGTCCCCGGTGAGGGGGAGCCCGCATCGCTGTCTGCCCTGCCTCCCCGCACAGCCCTGCGCGCCACTCCCCTGCGTACATGCGGCTCTGCTGCCGGACCTGCTCCAGCTCGAAGACGGTGTAGGGGCGGATGGAGCGGTGCCCGGGCAGGCTGGGTCCCACGGGCGTGGTGGGGAGGACCCTGCGCGGAGCCGAGGGAAGGGGGGTCCAGTGTGAGAAAGCCCATCTGCCCGTCCGTCCCCCACCCTCTCCCCACGCGCCTCCCGCCCCGGGATCCCTCCTGCCGGGGGTGGGGCGAGGGCCAGGCGGGCAGCGGGCCCGGCCGACGGGAGTGGGGCCGACCAGGCGTGGGCACTCACTGTCCGGTCACAGCTGTCTCCAGGGGACGGTCGCAGGACAGGCAGTGGAAATGGGCCAGGAGCTGCCTGTGGGGACGGGGCGCGTGAGCGTGGGGAGCTCAGCCCACCCCACAGGCCCGTCCCGCCCCTGCTCCCCAGACTCACCCCCTCCCCGACATGACGTGCCCCCTCTGGGTGCGGATCCCACACGCACCGGCCCCAACCCCGCCGCCCGAGGGGTGCGTAGGCCTCGGGCGCCCCCTGGCGGCCGGTCGTGGAAACGCTGCGGGTCAGGCCCTCCCTCCCCTCCCCCACCCTTGGTTCTCTCACCTCGGGGGGACCCCCCTTTGTTCACTGTCCTGCGGGGCGGGCTCAGCCCTGAAACACCGTGGCTCCTGCTGGGGGGCGGTTGCTGCGCGGTGGGAACTGGTCATCCAGGGACCCCCCCGGCCGCCACCTCCCACCCCGCGGAGCTCACCGCCGCATGCCGGCCGCCTCGTCCGCCTGGTAGAGCGGGGAGCGCTCCTTGAGCTGCTGCCGCAAGGACTTCCACCGATCCTCCAGCAGCTGCTTCACGGGGTCCAGCTCCAGGCGGTCCAGCTGCGGGTGAGGGGACCAGGCGAGCCCTAAGGTGGCAGCTGGGGGCTCTGCGGGCGGGAGAAGGTGGCCTTGCCCTAGTCCCGGGGCCCTGGGGCCTCGCTGCCCTCACCTTGCTGTCCATCTCGGTCAGGAGCCGGTCCAGCATCTTCTGCCAGTCCCGCTCCTGCCCGCTCATCTTGGCCACCAGCTCCTGCATCATGTGGTTCAGCTGCTCCGTGGTGGCGTCAAACTGCATGCGGCTCACTTTGCCCTCCAGGGCACTCTTGTCGGCCTTCTGCCCAGAGAGAGGAGGAGGCCGCCCGGTGGGAGAGGGCCGTGGAGGGCCCCTGAGCTGAGCCTAAGTCCCCCCACCCCCCGGGCTCCCCTCCACCCCTGGTCCCCCAGGCAGGAGGGCCCATCCGCCTGGCCCTTACCACTTCAATCTCCATCTCCAGGTGCCCCCTGTTGGCCTTTTCCTTCTCCAGCTTCTCCAGACCCTGGTACAGCACCTGGGAGGCCAAGGGAGGGAGGATGAGGAGCAAGGAACTGAGGGGCAGGGGTGGCTGGGGTCACACTGCACGCTGTCCCCACCTTCCCTCCCCCCACAGGCGCTCACGTCGATGTCTTTCTGCTTCTGCCGATGGTCCTCGATGAGGTTGCCGGTGATGAGGTTGAGCTTCTCACAGTCGCCCTGCACCTGCAGGATGGCGCTCTGCACATGGCCCAGCAGCTCCTCGTCCTGCGGAGGGAGGGACCAGGGCCACTCACCGAGGCGGCTGGGGCTCCCCAGGGCCGTCCTGCTGCCCCCCGATAAGTTGACCCTTACAACATCACCCAGTCTGGCAGGTGTGGCTCATGGCTGGGCGTTGACCTATGAACTAGGAGGTCATGGTTCAATTCCCAGTCATGGCACATGCCAGGCTGTGGGCCTGATCCCCAGTGCAGGGCATGCAGGAGGCAGCCGATCCATGATTCTCTCTCATCATGATGTTTCTATTTCTCTCTCCCTCTCCTTTCCTCTCTGAAACCAACACAAATATATTTTAAAAAAACCAAAACATCACCCAGCGGACTGGCCAACCTCCAACCCATTGGTTGTCTCCACAATGTCCCTCCGACAGCAGGAGGCTCCCACGCTTTCTCTGCGACACCCGCCCCCCAGCCACAGGGGACAGGAGCCTCCGCCCTGCCTCCGTGGGGGACCTGGTCAGCCCAGGGGGTGATCAGTAGAGCTGACCGAGGCTCAGAGGGTTGAGCCGTGTGTGGGCTATAGCCTCAGAGGCAGGAGGCAGGGCCTTGTGGCTATCCCCACCGGCCAGCAAGCCTGCCCTTTGGAGGGAAGTGGGAAAGGGCCTGCGAGGGAGTGCGGGTGCTTCCTGAAGCCGTGCTGGTGCCCCCACAGCTCCTGGGGGGCCCTGCTCCACCCACAGCCAGCTGTGCCCTCCCAGCCCATGGCCCCGCCTCCCCAGCACTACTGGCCGCACCCTGAGGGAGGACCAGGGGCCCCATCCGCCACTCCCCGGCGGCCGGTCACCTGTCTCTGGAGCTTGGCTTTCTTGGAGGGCCTCGAGGCAGCCAGGCTGCTGACCATGTGCTGCAGCTGCTCATAGCGCTGCACCAGCGTGCTGACCTGGTGGCTCAGGTCCAGGCTGCAGGCCGGGCAGGTGGCCTTGGGGTCAATCTGGCCAGGTGACAAGGTGACCGGGGCCTTCTGCGGGGCCATGCTCATGGTCAGCAGCGTGGACGATGAGGCCAGCATGTTCTCGATGATCGTCCTGAGCTTGTCCAACTGGGTGCAGGCAAGAAGGCAGGCGCAAGGCAGTGAGCGAGGCACACACATGCGCACACACACACAGAGGAGGGCTGGAGGGGGACAGCCAGGTCTGAGAAGGGCCCTGGTTCCTGTGCCGAGAATGCGGCCTCCCCACCTGGTCCTGCAGGTAAAGGGAGGCCTCCGAGACCGAGTGCTCCATGTTGACCTTGCCCTGCTCCTGGCTCTCCCTCAGGTCGGACAGCTCCTTCTCTATGTCCTTCACGCTGACTCTGTGGCACAAGAGACGGCCCGGCTCACCGCCAGCCCGGCCCGGGCCCAGTGCTGTCAGGGATGGAGGGGGATGGACCGGGGCCTGGTCCCAGCTTGGGCTGGGAGCCTGCAGCCCCGCTGTGCCAGCGGTGGTGCCCAGTGCGCTGTGGCAGGCGAGGCCTGGCTCTGCAGGGAAGGGCCCTAGGAGCACTCCCTTCCAGCTCCCCTGGGGACAGAGTTGAAGCAGCTCTTTTTGGGGGGGGGGGAATTGGGGCGTGGAGGGAGCACTTCCAAGTCCTGGTGCTGCGCTGTTTTAGGAACTTGGGAAACTCCCGCCAGCAACTTGCACTAGATGTGGGCAACCAGAAGAGCAGCCATGGCCCGGGCCAGAGACAGGGTGTGGGCCAACCAAAGCCTGCTCCCACCTGCTCGGCAGAGAACGGGGCGGCCGGGGTAAGCACTTACCTGAGGAGACCCAGCTGCAAGCCCAGCGGGCCGGCTGCCACCTCCTTCCCCATTTCTGGAAGCCCTTCGCCCTCCAGGAACCTCTGTATCTTGTCCAGCTACAAAGCCACCGGAAGAGGCGGGTCAGGCAGGCTGGGCTGTGCCTTCTGCAGGTGCCGCAGCCTGAGCGAGCCCCACCCCCCATCCCTGACCCTAATTCAACCAGCTGACAAAAGCCAAGGTTCCTTCCTGACATCCCTCCCTCCTTCTCTCCCTCCCTCCCTCCCTCCCTCCATCGGATGATGTAGACCAGGCATCCTCAAACTACGGCTCACGGGCCACATGCAGCCTGCCGAGAACATTTAACCGGCCCGCCGGGTGTTTTTGCCACTGCTGCCTGTCCTGCTTAAAATAAGATATGTGCGGTGTGCATAGGAATTTGTTCATAGTTTTTCTTCTTTAAACTATAGTCCGGCCCTCCAACTATCTGAGGGACAGTGAACTGGCCTCCTGTTTAAAAAGTTTGAGAACCTCTAATGTAGACAGTCTTCAGTAAGAAGACAAAGCCCTGGCCAGTATAGCTCAGTGGATAGAGCGTTGGCCTGCAGACTGAAGGGTCCTGGGTTTGATTCCAGTCAAGGGCATGTACCTCAGTTGCAGGCTTGCCCCTGGCCCTGGTTGGGGCACAGGTGGGAGGCAACCGATCAGTGTGTGTCTCTCACACTGATGCTACTCTCTCTCTCCCTCCTCCTTCTACTCTCTCTAAAAATCAATGGAAAAATATCCTCTAATGAGAAATATCTAATCTAATAAAAGAGTAATATGCAAATTAACCACCAATCTGAGACACCTAAGCCATGCCCACCAGCCAATCAGAGTGGCTATATGTAAATTAACCCAGTCAAGATGGCTGCCAGGAGCCATGGAGCTAGAGCAAACAGGAGGCTTCCGTTGCACAAGCAGTGGAGTTGAAAACTCCCTGCCTAGGCTGGCTGGGCCTCTGTTTTAATTATAGAAGCTGGGCCTTCTGTTTTAATTATAGAAGCTATGGAGCTGAAGCAAACAGGAGGCTTCATTGCCTGACTAGGCCTCCGCTCAAGGCAACAAAGTTTCAATTATAGAAGATAAATAAACCCCAGAAACCTGATTCCAGCCAGCCTCGCTGGGACCTTGGGTCAATGGGAGCTGTGGGCAGCCTGAAAATGGCCCTCTTCCCCTCACCCAGGCTAGCCAGGCACCCCAGTAGGGACCCGAACCCTGAAGGGGCTGTGGGCATCCTGAAAACGGCCCTCAGCCCCTCACCCTGGCTGGCCACACCCCCATGGGGTGAGGGTCCCCACTAGGGCACTTGGCCAGCCTGCAAACAGCCATCACCAGTCAGGGTGCAGACTAAAGGGTACAGGTTCAATTCCCACCAAGGACACGTACCTCAGCTCCCGGGCCCCGGTTGGGGAGAGGGTGGGAGGCAACCAATCGATGTCTCTCCCACATGGATGTTTCTCCCTCTCTGTCTCTCCCTCTCCCTTCCACTCTCTCTGGAAATCAATGGAAAAATATCCTCCGGTGAGGATTAAAAAAAAAGGTGACAACTGAAGACCCGGCAGCCCTTGCCATGACCACTGGCCCCTGACAGTCCCACACACTGGGTCCCAGGGCTGCTCCCTTGGGCTTGTCTGGCTTTCACTGGCAATGGCCGTGCAAGAGAAAGGGCTCGCTGAACCCCACACCTTCAAGCACGAGGTTTTCCCTCAGGAAGCATCTCCCGCCTGATGGGCTTGTAGCGATGGGCTTGCGGGAGGATAATAGTCACACCTGCGGTGACATGACTGCAGGCCATCCACATGCAAATGGCAGGCGGTGCTGGCACCAAGGCCCTCTCTCACTTACCTTTGCTTTTTCCTGCCGAACCTCTTTGGTCAGGGTCTTGACGGACTTCAGCTGCTCCTGCAGGTCTGGTGGGATGGTCTTTTGGACTGTGGGAAATGGGCGCTCAGATCCGAAGGCTTAGATCCCCGTGGGCATCTAGTCCCCACTTCCAGACCGCTCCCCCCCCGCCCCCCCCTCCGGGCAGTGAAACACCCCAGAGAACACAGGACTGGGGGGTGGAGGAGGGGGAAGAAAGGAGGCAGGAGTGTCCACAGGCCATAAAAAATCCTCCCAAGGCGTAACATCCTATAGGGCTTTGGGGCCACTGGCCCGTAGTTTGCACCCAACTCCAAAATCCTCATTATTGTCTGGACTCAGAGCTGTGAACGGACAAAGACTAAGTCTGCTGCTTAAACATTCTCTCCTCCGACCCTCCCCCGATGCTGCTGGTTTCCTTTGCCCCAACGTTTCCCCAGCTGCGCTCCAGAGAGCCTGACAGAGGCAGCATAACCTGCCTCGTTCCTCTCCTGAGGCTCCTTCGCTCCAGTGGTTTAATTCCACCTTTTGGACCCTAAAGGCTCCAGGATGGGTGGGGAACGTCCGACCCGAGGGCCACACAAGGCCTGAGCGATCATTTGGTCTGGCCCTGCCGAGGCGTTGGAGGCGAGTTAATTAAATGTTGGCAGGCTAATGTCTACGCTGGTCATTTTGCATGGCCCATGAATGATTTTATAACTAGCCAAGTGGCCCTCGGCAGAGAAGAAAGGTTCCCCACTGCCTGCTCTAGGAGAACCCAGCGTGGCCGACAACAGACATTCTGTTTTCGGGGATTCGGGCAGAAGACTGGCCGCTGGGGGAAAGTGGGGAAAAGGATGAAACCAACTTAGAAAGAAGACCGTGGCCTCTCCTCCACGCAGGGGTACCCACCCATCAGTGCAAGCAGGTACTGGATCTTCTCCAAGTCCGTTTCGCCGGCTTTCTGCACATCCAGGGTCTTCATGTTCTCCTTGAGCTCCGAATAGAGGCCGATGAGCTCTCCCATCAGGCGGAATGTCTCCAACGCTATGGGGAAGCTAGGAGCCACTTTTTCCAGGGAATCGTATTTCTTAGGCTCAGTAAAACTCGGTTCTCGTGAGACTTGCCCAGATTCGCTAAGGGATTCCATACTCCGAGCCCAAGGGACATCTGGACTTGTGGTAATCCGAGTATGCATCCTGTGTCTGTGTGGATCCAAATGTACTTGGACATGTTGATCGACACCTGAGTACCTTGGGCTATAAGGGCCAGGATGCAGGAGGCCACGTGAGTCTTGGACAGAGTATGCACGCTCACGCTGATCTAGGTCAGGTGATGCCCAATACTGCTGATCTGGGCGTGCAGATACCATACCTGTGGTGAATGGCATTGCACCACGCTGGTCCATGCCTCGTGGATAAGTGTCTGTTGGTACCAAACCCTCTTGGTCCATACTAGGCGACATCCAACCTTGCCTGCCTAGGTGTGGTGACACCTGGCCATGTTGATCTCTGCCAGGAGGTGCTAGGTGTGGTGACACCTGGCCATGTTGATCTCTGCCAGGAGGTGCTAGGTGTGGTGACACCTGGCCATGTTGATCTCTGCCAGGAGGTGCTAGGTGTGGTGACACCTGGCCATAATGATCTCTGCCAGGAGATGACACGCCATGCTGATGTCGGCGTAGAAAGCCACGAGGCTCTACACCTGTTGGTACCAAGCCTTGGTGATCAACACCAGGCTGCCTCAAACCATGCTGATCTATTCCAGGTTCCACTAAACCCTGCTGATCAATATCAGGCTGCATTAAACCATGTGGATATACACTAGGCTGGACCAAAACGTGAGGATAGGCCCTAGGCTGGACCCAATCACGTGATGGGTAGGCACCAGGTTGAACCATACCAGGTGGATATGCACCTGGCTGTACAAAACCAGGTGGATATGCACCTGGCTGTACAAAACCAGGTGGATATGCACGTGGCTGTACAAAACCAGGTGGATATGCACCTGGCTGTACAAAACCAGGTGGATATGCACCTGGCTGTACCAAACCATGCTGATCAACTCCAGGTTGTACTAACCCAGGTTGACCTGCACCAAGTTGGACTGAAACACGCTGATCCATTCCAGGTTGGACCAAACCAGGCTGAGCTGCACCTGGTTGGACTAAACCATGCTGATCAACTCCAGGTTGGACTAAATCAGGCTGACTTGCACTAGGTTGGACTAAACCAGGTTGACCTGCACCAGGTGGAACCAAACCAGGTTGACCTGCACCCGGTTGGACTAAACCAGGTTGACCTGCACCCGGTTGGACTAAACCAGGTTGACCTGCACCAGATTGGACTAAACCAGGTTGACCTGCACCCGGTTGGACTAAACCAGGCTGATCAACTCCAGGTTGGACTAAATCAGGCTGACTTGCACTAGGTTGGACTAAACCAGGTTGACCTGCACCAGGTAGGACCAAACCAGGGTAACCTGCTACACCAGGCTGCATGAAACCATGGAGCAGACCATGTGGATAGACGCCAGGTTGAGCTGAACTATATGGATATGCACCTGGCTGTACAAAACCAGGTGGATATTTACCAGTCTCTACCAAACCACGTTGATCAACTCCAGGTTGGACTAAACCAGGTTGACCTGCACCAGGTGGGACCAAACCAGGTTGACCTGCACCAGGTGGGAGAAAACCAGGTTGACCTGCACCAGGTGGGAGAAAACCAGGTTGACCTGCACCAGGTGGGAGAAAACCAGGTTGACCTGCACCAGGTGGGA
Source organism: Murina feae (assembly GCA_004026665.1). Taxonomy (NCBI): domain Eukaryota; kingdom Metazoa; phylum Chordata; class Mammalia; order Chiroptera; family Vespertilionidae; genus Murina; species Murina feae. Next base: position 18,864 of record PVJC01034047.1, read on the forward strand.
AAAAAACAGGTTGACCTGCACCAGGTTGAACTAAACCACGCTGATCCATTCCAGGTTGGACCAAACCAGGTTGACCTGTACCAGGTTGGACTAAACCACGCTGGTCCATTCCAGGTTGGGCCAAACCAGGCTGACCTGCCCCAGGTGGGACCAAAGCAGGCTGACCTGCACCAGGTGGGACC
>PVJC01034048.1:0-19087 GCA_004026665.1 Murina feae
GAAGGACTAAGTTTTTAAGTGTTGATTTAACTCCAAACAGAATACACTTTTACTTATGTCAATTTTAAATTTTCGTAGCTTGTTTTTCTCCCAGTGATTATTCTCAGAATTTCTAATTATTAGTTGCTTGAATGATCTCATAGATTTCTTAAAATATATATTTTAGGTATAGTTTAGTTTTTAATAAAGTTCTGTAGGATATATGGGTAATAAGTTCTGTGTGTTATGAGTTAATGATAAAGTTATTGTTTTTCTTTCTTTGCATTCAGTGAAGAGCAAGAATTAGGCCATGCATGTAAACGATTTAGTTGGTTGGTTTTTCTCTTGTCTTCAGTTGGTACACCCTAAAATTGATGTGCTATCTCCCACTCAGTGGGATGGGCAGACAATTGGAAAGGCTTGTAATTGGAACAGTGAGGGTGTCAGGAGTTCAGGACTGAGGGAAGTCGTTCCTGAAGCCTGGCTGAGACAAGAGTTCTCATCCTTCTGCATGCCTCTTCCAGGGAACTTTTCATTGACACAGTTGGGTAACTAAGAACAACAAGGTGGAAAAAAGGAAGATTGGATCATTCAGTAGGTAGAATGTCTACAAAATCTTTCCTACCATTCATGCAGCTATTTATACCAAGTGGGATAATTCCCCCTCCAGGAAATGCTGTTACATTTCCCAATATACTAGGACATTAATTTTATTCCCTTTTTCAGGGCCACTTACAAACTCAGTTTATGTCATAGGCGAAAGAATAGAGATTTTTAATAGATTCTTAGATTGGGAAGACCTAGGATACTTTTTCTTGCATACGAAATTGTTTGCCATTGCTTTCATAGAAAAGAAAGAATTGAATGCTGCTCTTGTAGATCTGACATTGGACCACATGTTTCTTGACTCAGGAGCAGTTTTTATAGAATTACCTAGCTGCCGAATGTTTACAAGCTCTTTAAAAGGTGGAAAGTTTAGCCCAGCAGTTTGGCTCAGTTGTTGAGCCTCAACCTATGAACCAGGAATTCACGGTTTGATTCCATGTCAGGGTACATGCCTGGGCTGATCCCCAGTGTGGGGTGTGCAGGAGGCAGCCAGTCAGTGATTCTCTGTCATAATTTATGTTTCTGTTTCTTTCTTCCTTTCTGAAATCAATATAAATATATATTTAAAAATAGAATAAAAGGTATGAAGTTTATATTTCCAGTGGAGTATGCAATACTGTGTGTTGTTTTTTTTTAAAAAAAATTACTGGCAAGTTGATTAGTGTTTATAAAGTTAAGTTAGTGGAAAATCAGTAATTGTCAGAGGGTGCCTTTGTTTGTTTTTCTGATTGGTGTTATGAACAAAAAGTAAGAATACTTAAGGTTTGTAGATGAAATTCTGTATTAGGGCACTGAAAGAGTATTGCTAATCCATTATTTCTAGGGAAACATTAAGAACTATAGAAACTTAATAGAGGGACACTAGGTATTTAATTTAAATGTTCCTGGAAGGCATTAGATGCTTATCAACATTATGGTTATTATTTTTTTATCTGACCTTCTGTCCATGGGGTCAGTGGTATATGATTGGTTCATAGAAACTGGGAAAAGAGTATGTACCATTGGTCCACTCGCTGTGTGACTGGGCAGCTTCTTGATTTCCTTCTCAGTTCTCTGTAGGCTTTGACCATGTTCCCAATGTGATGTATTCAAAGTGTCCAATGATCTAGCCTTGTGGTATATTTTATTAGATACAACGTAGTGTTGATTTATTGATGGATTCATTCAAGTCTTTCTCCATTTTATATTTTTAACCTGTCAAATTCACTGCCATTTATCTTTATATATAGTCTGAAATGTTGGTATCTTTGTGCACAGAAGAGATGTGTCAGTTATTCATTTATTTGTTCACATCGAAACAAAGTGCAAATTCCAGGGGTTTCTCCCCCCCCACGCGCTCCCCCCCACCCCCCGGTGGAGCCACATGGTGATTCACTTAATTCCCCAGTAGCAGTGGAGGCAGCACATGCCAAGTGTTACAAGCAAGGGAGCCTTGGTGTCCAGGATTGTTTCCTGGAGGTCCCGTAGTGCCGATGTGGCTGATCTCAGCTACTTTCATTTTATCCCCACCCTGCCCCCACTCCCAATGAAAACATGTGCTCATGTTGAATCACACTGTTAGGAAAACTTTTTTGGGGTAAACTTTTCTGGTGAACTGGTACAGAATGGCCCAAGGCCTTAGGCATACACATGGAGATGTTCACAATAAATACAGTGTGGTCCATGGCCGCAGACACACAGAAACGCTCTTATTAAGCAGAAGATTCCCAGGGCTCAAGGGTTATCTCCTAGGAGTCAACAAAGGCCAGTCATGAAGGCAGGCCTTTCTTTGAAATATGCTAAATGGAGGGGAGGAAGAGCAGACAAGAATACAAGAAGAACTTAAATTGAATGTATGACATTTTATTTTTGAAAAAATTGAATCAGTTATTTGAAATAACATCTTAATATCTGAATAGTGTTTTTGTGGGTACCTATAATATTTCATTATGTCTCATATATATCTTAAAAGCAAATAACAATAATATTTTAGTTGGAACTAAAATTTTTTACATTAGTGGTTAGGTTCATGTTATCTCAAGCCTTTGGGACTACTTCCAAGGATGTGGTTCCAGGGTTCTATATTGTGTCTTACCTGGGACAATTTCAGAATATAAAATTGTGCTTAGGGGTGAATAACAACTCTCCATCTGTGTGTCACATTTGGTGGCTGGTCTACCTGAGCGTGGACTTTCTTTTGGGCCAGTTTGTGCTCTAAGTGTAAACTACTGTCCTCTGAATGATTCATATCTTAAAACCCTAGATGGTTTTTCATTGCTAGAACAAACTCCACTTAAAGCCCCCACTCTCTCCCCTGTTGCTCCTGCCACCATCGTTTGCCCTTTATTTTTGTCACCTAGCCATATTCAGTTCTTTAATTCATTTTATTTCCTATAAATTTTCCTGTTCATTCTCTTGGTTTCATTTCAGGCTTTTGCACTAAATTTCCCCTTCATCTGTAACGCCATTCCCCCTTCCCCTAGTTTTTTTTCCAGCTGACTCTTATACATCCATCAATTTTAGCTTTAATATCTCTGTTGAATATCCTGACCCATATTGATAATTTTCCCATAATCCCCTAACATTAAAACGCATATCCTTACTATTATTACTTATCCATCTTTCCAGTCTAGATTTTAAACTTCAGTACAGGTAAACCATGTTTGTTTCCATTTCTCCATCACCTGTGTAGTAGCTTCTATATATTGTCTGTAACACAGTCACTAAATAAATTTTGTTGAATGACTGCATGAATGAAGTACAGTTTAGGCTTTTGACTTATATATTCTCAGTTAAACATTTTCATGGGAAATACTGTATTTAAATAAAACATTTATGAATATTTTAATGGATATTTTTATAAAACATTAATAGGATTTGGTGTTAAAGAAGTTAAGCGTTTACTCACCAGGAAAGCTATGTTAGAGTCCATGGCCTTAATAGGTTTATTTTCTTAGTAGTTCTGTCCAGATGGCATAGAAGGTCAATGCAGTGCTTTCCTCTCCCAGGACCACATCAGAATTACAGCTAAATTAGAGAGCAGTTAACCTAGAGAACCCTCTGGAGGTTAGCTGGACAGAAGTCCTTTACCTAAGGAGATGAAAAAGAGGCCATGTTGAGACCAATATGGAGGCCAGAGATGTGACACATGCTGGTCTCTCACCCCCATGTGTCAGTTAAGAATTGGGAGGAATGTCTCAGCTGTGGTGGTGCCTCGAGGAGTGAGGGGTGCCAGCCCCACACTAGGAGCAGGAACACCACACCAGAGAGAGGAACCGCCACATCTGGCTGTGAAAACCAGTGGGGATCCCACCGTCTGTGTGAGAGGAAGGCTGCTGGAATCCTTGGTGTTCTCTTACAGGGACTTACCCTCATGCATGCACTTGCCCTGGGCGCTGGTGGGAGGTGCTAGAGACATAGAGGGAGAAACTGAGTTGTCTGGCTTCAGGATGAGGGCTGAAAGCACAGCTGCCATTGTCCCTGTGCTGAGCCCACCCCCCCACACAGCCAAATCTGAATCCACATTAGACTGGTGACCCTACCCTGATGGCTACCTGAGACTCTGCCCCTCCAGCTTGTGTGCCTCCACGAGGCTCTTTCAGTGGCTGAGCATTATGGGCAGCTGACAGGCGGCAGTAGGCCTAGGGGTACCCTTTTGCTGAGCACTCCCAAACCTGAACTGGTACTCCTACATGCTTCCAGATCCAGCATAGGCAGCTACCAAATGCGGATTGCTTATAGCTTTTACCAAGTAGGCCTGGCCAGTCATAGGCACTGGCTGATCTTGGTCTGCATTGGAACCCATCCAAAGAAGCCCAGAACCAATGTATTCAGTGGCTGGCTTTATACCCAGAATACCACTGATTAACTGCACAGGTGGCACACCCAAAGGTTGCTCTTGGCAAGCATCAGAGCTCACTGGGGCAATCCCACTCAGTGGGGTTAACCCCCACATAGCAGCTTGTATGCTGTGGTCATGGCCATAATCACAGCCAATCAGCCTCAGGAAAAATTCCACCCACTGATGTGCCAACAGCAATCCAGGCTCAACTACAACAGGAAGGGTACACACAACCCACATAAGAGACACTTCTGGAGCACCTAGCCCAGGTGATCAGGGAGACTGTGCTACTGTGCCCAGAAGGATACCTACTACCTAAAGTTACTTGCCAAGTTTTGGAGATGTAGTAGATCTACCTAATACATAGAAACAAATATAGGCTGTTAAAATGAAGATTCAAAGACATATGTCCCAAATGAAAGAACAGGAAAAATATTCAGAAAATGTACTAAATGAAATGATGTCAAGCAATCTACCAGATAGAATTCAAAGCACTGGTTATAAGCATCCGCAAGGAACTTAGTGAGAATCTCAGCAAAGAGAGTAAGCATAAAAAAGGACATAGAAATCATAAAAAAGAGCCAGAAGTAAATAAAGACTATAGTAATAAAATTAAGAGTACATTCGAGGGAATTAACAGAGATTTGATGAAGCAGAGGGCCTCCCTGTGACCAGCTGCCTTACCTGGTAGGAGATACAGAAGAATCTGCATTTTGCCAAGTGGAATAACAAAAAGAGAAAATAATTAAAAAAAAACCCACCAAAGGTAGTTTAAGAGACCTTTGGGATAACATCAAGCATAACGTTCACATCATAGGGATACCAGAGGAGAGGAGAAAGACTAAGGTATTGAAAAACCTTTTTTGAAGAAATAATGATTAAAAACATCTCTAACCTGGCAAAAGAAATAGACATATAGGTCCAGGAATTCAAAGTGTCCCAAACAGGATAAACCCAGAGAATCCCACACTGAGACAAATTATAATTAAAATGGCAAAGATTAAAGACAAAGAAAGAATCTTCAAATCAGCAAGAGAAAAGCAGTTAGTTATCTATAAGGGAGTACCCATACAACTGTCAGCTGATCTCTCAACAGAAACTACAGGCCAGGGTGCATTGGTACAAATTATTCAAAGTGATGAAAAGCAAGTTCCTACAAGCAAGACTACTCTACCCAATAAGGCTGTCATTGAAAAATGAAGGAGAGGTTCTCAGACAAAAAGAACTAAGGAGTTTATCACCACTAAATCAGTATTACAAGAATGTCAAAGGGACTTCTTTAAGAAGGGGAAAAGGCCCCATAAATGTGATTAGTAAAATGGCAATACTACATACCTATCAGTAATCACTTTATTTATTTATTTATTTTTTTTGATTAGCATATTACCCTTTTATTAGTATAGATATATTTAATATGTACACTTTAACACAATGTTACACATCAATTACATCTCAATTTTTAAAACAAAGAAAAATGTTTCTACAATTTGGCAAACTTATTTGGTATCATGTAAATAGCACATAGAATGATCATAACCAGACATTTCACTGCTAAAATATTATCAGTAATCACTTTAAATGTAAATGGATTAAACATTTCAATGAAAGACATAAGGTTGACGAATAGATCACAAAATAAGAGCCGTGTGTGTGTGTGTGTGTGTGTGTGTGTATGCTGTTTACAAGTGACCCACTTCAGACTCAAAGTCACACACAGACTGACTGTAAAGTGATGGAAAAAGATATTTTATGCAAATAGAAACCAAAAAGCTAGGATACCAACACTTACATTAGACAAAATAGACTTTAAAATAAAGGCTCTGAAAGAGACAAAGAAGGACACTACATAATGATCAAAGGATCAATCTAACAAGAGGATAAAGTCCTTGTAAACATTTATGCATTCCAACATCATAGCCCCTAAATATATATATATAGCAAGTATTGATGACATAAAGGGAGAGATTGATAATAATACAGTCATTTTAGGGAATTTTAACTTTCCAGTGACAGAAAATCAACAAGGAAGCTGCAGCCTAAATAACACATTAGACCAGATAGATTTAATTGATATTTTTAGAGTATTTCACCCCAAAGCAGCAGAATATACATTCTCTTGAAGTGCACATGGAACCAGCATTATTTACAGTAATTTCACTTCTGGGAATATATCTGAAGAAACCCAAAACACTAATTCGAAAGAATATATGTATTCCCATGTTCATTGAAGCGTTATTTATAATAGCCAATATATGGAAGCAAGCCAGGTGTCCATCAATGGACAATTGGATAAAGAATCAGCTATAAAAAATGAAATCTTGCCATTTACAACAACATGGATAGACCTAGAGGGTATCATGCTAAGTGAAATAAGTCAGAGAAAGACAAATAGTATGGTCTTACATGTGGAATATAAAAAAGTAAGCAAACAAAAGAGAAACAGAGTCATTGATAGAGAGAACAGACTGATAGTTGCCAGATGGGAGGGGAATTGGGGACCTGAATGAAAAAGTTGAAGGGATTAAGAAGTTCAAATTGGTAGTTATAGAATAGTCATGGGGATCTACAGCATAGGGAATATAGTCAGTAATATTGTAATAACTATGTATGGTGCCTAGTAGGTACTAGACATAGCGGGGGATAACAGAGTAAATTATATAATTGTCTAAGCATTATGTTGTACACCTGAAACTAATATAAAATAATATTGAATGTGGACTCTAATTGAAAAATAAAATTTAAAAAAGATTTATTTTATTTAATTAATTTAACTAATTTATTAAGAAAATTTATTTAATTTTTCTTACAAGTAGTTCATGACATAGGAAAAAAAATCAGTGAGTGTTTAGAATGAAAAGCATCAGTCGTTGGTCCCACTGTTTCTCAGTCCTGTGGATTAAATGTTAAAATTTCATTAAGACTCACCTTCAAGAGGAAAATGACTTAAGAGAAGCACCTGCAGTTGTTCAATTGAGGGGTATGGGAATAAAAGTTCACAGTAAAGATTTTTCTTTTTTTTTTTTAATCCTTACCTAAGGTTGTGTTTGTTGATTTTAGAGACAGAGGAAGGGAGGGAGAGAGAAACATTGATGTGGGAGAGAAACATTAATTGGTTGCCTCCTGTACGTGCCCCAACCGGGGATTGAACCCACAATCTTTTGGTGCACCAGAAGATGCTTCTCCCAACTGAGCTAACCAGACAAGGCTCAAGAAGTTTTTAGAAAAATTCATGTGAAGGGTCCAGTGTCTTTTCCATTGTTAGCTTTTTTTCCCCTGTAACCTCCTCCAAGTTCTGTCTGGTAAAAGGTTCAGCTTTTTTCTTTTTTCCTGTCTTTTAAAGACAGTATCTCAAAAAATGGTACTATCTGAGCTCTGCTAAATGTCCAGACGCAGCACCTGGGAGAACGGAGTTCAGAAGTTGAGTGTGTGGAATGCTTATGCGGGAGAATCTTCTTGCTGAGGTTGCACGTCTGCTTCCAAAAGCTGGTAACTGCTTTTGGGTGGCGGCATCCCATGAGAGCAGGGGGCCCGAGTGTGGGCACGCCAAACAGGGAAGAGTGTGAACTCGTCTACGAAGTCGAAACTTCTCCGGACATTTTCTCCAGACCAGAGCCATGCCATTACAACTAGAACTTTCTGGGTTGGAAGAGCAGACTCCAGGAAGCGTGAGGTCATCAGTGTTGTCCTGAGGTAGCACCAGCTGTGTGTGGGTGTGGAGCACACAGGATATGGCTCATCCAGGTTGGTAGGCACTGGAAGTGCGGGATGCACACCAGATTTTGTATAAAAAACGTAAAATAGCTCATTACAATTTTAATAATTTATTAATGTTGAAATAATATTTTGGGCACACTGGGTTAATAAGATAAAATTCACCTGTTTCATTTGGTTTTCTTTTCAATATGGTACATAAATTTATGTATGCGGCTCCATATATATTTGAACAGTGCTGCTTTCTGGAAAGGCTTTATCAAGGATGTATATGGAACTTAATCCAGCTCACACTGTGATGTGGCTGTTTATTGTGAAATAGGTCAGATATAGAATTAGAACCTCAGATTCCTAAGTAAGTTTCTTAGTAACTTATAGTTGGAATGTAGCATAAAAGTCAGAGGAGGATTTTTTTTTTAAGTTGTAAGAGAAATTTTTAGAAACTAAGGGCTGTGCAGAACTAAAAATTCACTCGCATTGTTTTATTTTCAAGCTCTATTTTAAGTTTCTGCCAGGACGAAAGTGTTCATTCCCTTTCGGGTTCTGATGGCTTGGTAAAACTCTTTTGTAAGCCCCGGGGACGTGATGGAACTGGCACAGGAGGAAATTAACTTGGGTGGAATCCATGAGTGGAGAGAGGTGCTGTGGCAGGCGCATGGCGGCCCTCATAATCAATCACTGCCTGGGTCCCAGGTCCGCCGGGCTGTGCTGCCTGCGCCACCCGCTCCCTCTCCCTGGGCAGCCTGTCAGGATCCTTCCTGGAAAATCCCACCGTTGAGCAGTAAGAGAGGAGCTGAAGCATGGGCATGGGTATGTGTTGTTACGGGCCACATGTTACAGGAAAGCTGCTTGGCACTGATTCATGTGTGTGTTCATGGAAAAAAAGTTAAATGGTGTTTTCCACAATTTTTTTTTCTTCCAGCCTAATTTTGGGGTATTTTCTGACCCCCACATTTTTCCAGTAATTCAAACTCAGAACTCATAGTTATGAGGAACTTTCTTGTCAAAGGTGAGTAAGAAACAGGAACCTTTTAATTCTGTCATGTGATGCCGGGTGTTATAAAATAATAATAGCAAGGAACTGGTTTTCTTCCTGCAGTTGTCAGACTTTTAGCTGCTTGATTTCTTCCTGTTGCCACAGCCAGGAACTTGGCGTAGAGTGGTTATTCTCCGTAGCAAATGCATGCAGGAGCATGCACATCATGTGGGTTATAAATAGTATTTGCTCTGACAATGCTGGAATTTTCTCAGCTTCTGGGGACATTGAAGTCTTTGTTTTGTGGGTCACTGCCCTCTCTCCCACCCCCTACACTTGAGTCATAAAGCCTGAAAAACTAATGAGTGTGCTGAAATTTGTCTAATGGGTATGATGTACGGGACGATGAGAGATGGCAGAGAGCAGAGCTTGGATTCAAGGCGACTTCTCTGGTGCAGGTCTGCCACTTGCTCACTTTGCATTTTATTGTTTCAGGCCCTTGAATTAATTTTTCCCTTCAATAGATCAAATTAGAGTCAGATTGAGAAAAATTAAACCATAAGTTTAGTAGATAGCCATCAAGGCTGATATTAGATCCTGAGTCATATGCTAGAATAGAAGTACAAGTCAGGGTTTCTTGATAGTGCTATAGATATTTGAAATATTTTGCTCTTACGTTTCTGAGTTTATATGATAGCTTACAACAGTTATTTACACACAATAACCCAGATCCAGACCCGTTCATGTATAGCCATAAAACTAGGAATGGTTTTTACAATTAGTAGTTGTTTTCAACCATTTAAAGTTCAGAACAGAAAAAAAACACAAAACTAGAAATGTGCGTAGAGGCCATGTGTGGCCACCAAGTTGAAACATTCGCCCTTTATTCACCTGAAGATTTGCTGACCCTCATTTTAGACTGGCCTGCCAGATATAAAATGTTCCTTTCATGGATTTTGTTAATTCTCCCAGTATTTTTTATCTGTCGTAGATACTGGGGAAATAAAGTTAAAAAGAGGGGCACATCTCCACCTTCACAGAGCTTACATTTTTATGGAGAAAAAGCCCAAACTAACCAGATTACATGGAAATCAGAAACAGAAAACTTAAGTCCTTGGTAGGCAAGCCGCTGAGTGTAAGGCAGAGGAACAGAGGCCTTTGTGGCATCTGCTGGGACTCAGCAGCGGATGGTGACTCGTTACTTCCCAGACTTGGAATTCCTTCTGCCCACGCCTGTTTGTGTTTCTTTGTGATTCCCTTATTTTCTGTTTTCTTTCTTTCCCAAAGTCCTTTTTTTGCCCCAATGGAGCTTTATTATTCCACCCAGGCTTATTGAGGGTCACAGGTTGGTGTTCAACAAGGTGTCTTCACCCCACCTTCTTCAGACAGCTTTCCTGGGTCCTTCTACTCAAGGCTTGTTGCCTTTATGCAGCTGATAATTGGATGTTGAACTTTAGTCTTTCTGCTTTCCTTTCTTTCTGGGAAACATGGATTATGATTATTTTATTGCTTTTAGCATCAGGTCTTTCCCCAGACTTGTTCTCTGAAAAGTCTGTGTGATGTGATCTGCACCAGAGGGTGTGATTGGCAGATATTTGCCTGATGCCTTGATTTTATTTTTTTAAATATGTTTTTATTGATTTCAGAGAGGAAGGGAGAGGGATAGAGGGATAGGAAACATTGATGAGGAGAGGGAATCATTGATCAGCTGTTTCTTGCATGCCCAACACTGGGGATCTAGCCCACAAAGCAGGCATATGCCCTGACCGGGAATTGAACTGTGATCTCCTGGTACACAGGTTGATGCTCAACCACTGAGCCATACCAGCTGGGCCTGTGCCTTGATTTTGGATCGTTCCTGTTGTTGAACCCTTTGTAACTCTCCTGCTCTTCTGAGCAGATGTTTAATTGAATATGAGCCCATTCTGGTTTAGAATGTGTCCTTTTGCCTGACTTTTAGTTAGCAGAGTAACCAGAACTTGGACCAAAGGCCACGACTGACACATACACAGGACTGAATTTGTCCTATTACACATCACATTCATATAAATGGCTAAGCAAAGGTCAAACTATGAGCAACATTATTTATGGCTCAGTAAGAGATTTGATATTCAAAGTCTGTAATCATTTGTCAGAGGACTGGTGTTATCAATGTCTTTGCCTGGCTCAGGACCATCTAAAAATTGGCTTGAATATATATAAAGAAGGCAATTTGCCTTGGCTGGTTTGGCTCAGTGAAGACTGAAGGGTTCCAGGTTCAATTCCAGTCAAGGGTACATGCCTGGGTTGCAGGCTTGATCCCCAATAGGGGGCCTGTAGGAGGCAGCCAATCTATGATTCTCACATTGATGTTTCCATCTCCCTCTCCTTCCTCTCAGGAATCAATAAAAAATATTTTTTAAAGAAAGGCAATTTCGATGTATCCCTGTATCTGACTCAGCAGAACTTCTCCAATTTGTACTATCATCAGACTTGTACACCTCCTCACAAGAGAGCTTTCCTCCCTCTAAGTCAGTTTTGTCATCTGCACCAAGAAGTACTCATAGGATAAGCCAGTACCTGAGGCATGCATGTAGGGTGGTGGGCTGTTAGAACTTACTGAGGCTGCTGGCTATAGGGCCAGGGCCAGTTCACTCTCTATTGCCTGCCTGTGAAAAAGGATCTGGACTTTGAATGTTCTTCCTTTGTCATTGGGTAAGCTTTGTCGGGAGGGGGCGCTGGAGAGACATTGTGGGGGTGGCGGGGCGGGGGAGGTGTTTTCCCTCTTGGCTTCTGCAGCCTGTGACTCCATAACAGAGACCTCTCCATGCTCATTTCCCATAATGCCTGCAGCTCCTCCCTCGCATGTGCCTATGGCATGGCCGCTTGTCCAGGACCAGCTCCTGAGCGCATGGTGGCCACAGCTGCATCTGATAACCAGTTCCTCTGGCATCCCTACATGGGCAGTGTTGGAGCCATCTCTCTAGGAACAGTGTTTCCCTGGGGCATGGATTCCAGCACATCCCTCTGGGATAGTACCACAGCACGTCTCTGCCATGCAGGGAGCACACAGAGTCCTATCTCAACCCTGGGGGGAAGGCCCTCCCATGGGCCCTGTGCCCCAGCACTAGGGGTCATGGCTGCTTCTCACATCTGCCATTCCGATATTCTTTAGGGTTCTGTTTACTTACTAGCTAATCTGTGTTATAGTGAATAAGTTCTGATGTTAAACTTTCCCCATTCAGGTGAGTGTGTGGATTTTCCTGATAGGACCCTGACAGTGGAATGTGGGGTCCATCAATAGAACTAGGCTCTGTCCTGGCTTTACAAGAAGTAGGTAAGAGTCCAGTGGATTTGGACAAGGAGCATAAAATCAGAATGTTTATGCTATTACATATTTCTCAGCATTCTTCTGATTGAATGAACAAATAGTAGGAAAATTTAGAAATTTACAGTTATTTCTAGTAGAGGAGGAGGTTATTGGTTCTTATGATGCTAGAGTAACAAATCCACAAAGATTTTGACAAATGGACTGTTCTGAGTGTGTGGGAGCTTCAGAATGTGTGAACGAGGATGCTCTGGGCCCAGTGGGGTGGTAACTGTTTCTGGAGGCTGTATGCAGAGCTGGAGCATCTGTACTGATAATCACAAGTGAATTAAAAGTACATGTCAAATTTGTTTCCTTCTACCCTGTGTCTCATGATGGGGTAGAAGCAGTTGCTCTTTTGTTCCCCTTTTTTCCGTGAATGCTGCAGCCTGTAATGTGGGTAGTGTGGGACTCCTGGAGGTAGCAGGGACCAGAATGAGGCTCCTTGCAGATTATCTGGTCTAGTCCCTTCAATTGTGGGTTAGGGAAACTGACCGCAGGTAAGGTTAAGAGTATGCAACTAGTTAGAGAACTAATGAATACACCAAGAAAGATTTTGGGATTCCTAGTATATTTGAGGCTAAATACATTAAAAGGATAAAGCATTTTTAATTTAAAAAATATTTTATTAGATAAAAGTGCTCTTATTTTAAGTGTATAGCACGACAAATTTCTTATAAATTGGACTCCTGTTAATCAGCACTCAAATCAGTTAATTGAACATTACATGTGTACCCCAGATACTCCCATCCTGGGTCCATGGGTAGCCAATCTTTCGCCTCCTGACAGCAGTGACTAGTGCTGCCTGTTTTATACTGTATGGAAATGGAATCAGTCACACAGTAGGTGCTTGCCTGTGCCTGGCATCTATTGATCACAATTGTTTTAGAAACTCATTTTCATTGCAATAAGGTGTTTTATTGTATGAATCTCTTGGGATTTATTTACCTGTTCTGCTATTGATGGGCATTGAGGGAGTTTTCTAGTTTGGGTCATTTACAAAGAGTGTGACTATGAATATTTGTTATTTTTAATATTGCTTTTTAAATGTTTGGACATTAGAAGGCTGCAAAGTGTGAGGTTAAGGACAGAAACTTGGAATTGGATAAACACAGTAATTGTGTATGATCTTAGTCAAGTTATTTATGTCCTTAATGAATAATAAACAAATAGTATAATTATGATAAGCCTATATAGCAAAACCTGGCCTCTGCTCACTGATCTGATGGCCTTCTCTCACAGTGTGTCCATTGGTAGCAGGCTTGCTCCAGCCTTACAAGGCTCAGGAAAAAACGAACGAAATGTGATGGATGCTCTGCACAGTGCTGAACACGCACTAAATGTCAGAATGGAACCTGCTGGTTATTTGTTAAAGTAAACTTTCATAAATTGTAGCAAAGCATCAGCATCATTTGCTGTTTGCATTCTCTTGCTGGTATGCAGTTTTCATTTGGGGTTTGTACAATTTTTGTTTGAATCTTTTTTATCTTCCCTTTGCCCTTCCTTGATGCCACTCCAAGGTATAGGGTTAGCGATTGAGGCGATTTTTACCAGACTTATTCATTCCTAAGTTATTATCTCATTTTGCTACATAGGCTTATCATAATTATACTGTTTGCTTATTATTTGTCCTTATTTTGCCTTATTCAGCTCACTTTGTTTTACTTTGCTTTGGCCAAAGATGCAGATTTTTTGAAATAAGAGGTTTGTAGCAATATTTAAAAATTTTCTGTTTATTACCAAAAACATTTCATTCCCTACCACTGAGATGCACATCACACTTCTGGGAATACTGAACTAACCATGGCCCTGCTTATTGGAACTTATGGTCTATGGATTTGCCACTTTCCTTTATTGCCACTTTCCTAGCTCACAGCCTCCTGAGCACACTCCAGCCTCTGACTGTAAGGCTGCTCCTTCTCCTGCTCCCAGGTGACGGTGGCTGTCTGTAGTAGGGTCTTAAGAAAACTCACTTTACCCTCAGGTCTTCAACAAACACTGGTATGTGGGGTTTTCTTTTAAGACATAGACATACCGTGAGAGAAGGCCATTGGATCAGTCAGCAGAAGCCAAGTTTTGCTGCATTAACAAAGGACTAAAATTTTAATGACTTGCAAAAATCTTCTATTGGCAGTGTCTCTGCTCTGTGTCTTTCTTTTTGTAATGAAGGCTTAAGGTGCAGCATGTGTTGGGACATCTGTGTCTTGAAAGGAAGGAAAAGGGACACGTGGAACCGCACTGGCCTTTGGCACTCCTGGGAAGTGCACTTGTCCCGTAAACACTCATTTCATTGGCCACACACGCTAGTGGCCTGGCCTCGTCTGAGTGGGAAGAACATATAAACCTCCCAGAGGGAGTCCTCAGGGAAGGGACCTGGGAGGAGGGGCAGCGCAGGCGTGTTTCAGACATTTTCATTGAATCAGGAGATATGGTCTCTAGATATAACTTCTAATTTGTTTTTCATTGTCAGTTTTATCCAGTAGCTTTTTTTCCTTTCTTTCTTTCTTTCTTTCTTTTTTTCTTTCTTTCTTTCTTTCTTTCTTTCTTTCTTTCTTTCTTTCTTTCTTTCTTTCTTTCTTTCTTTCTTTCTTTTTTTTTTTTTTTCTTTCACATAAGTTTAATGCTGAACCACCAAACAAGCAGTGCACAGGATATGCAGAAAACCAAGGCTCTAAGTCAATGGTGTGAGCACCCTGATAGACTTTGCTCCTCACAAAAGCAGGCCTGAGCATCAATGACCTTGGCCACCTGGAAGAAATGTGGAATCTAGTTTCACTCAGTAATTCAATATATGCTTTTTTGAATTAATAATTTATTAAAACTAATTCAATAAATACTTTTCCCTTCTTGCAGCTGATGGGGTGGAAGCTGCATGGAGCTTGAAGGTGACAGCCTTGAATTTGCCTCTAGAAAACTTATGTTATAAATACCATCAAGAATATGCTCACCTTCATTTATAGTTTGCTCAAAGCTAGGGTTGTGTGTCTGGGTGACAACTCTGAAGCAAATGAGTAGCCCCTTGCTCTGCCTTTCACGTGCTTTACTCTGGAGAGCATGGTTAGTTGGACTTTGAGGAGAATCAGGAGCTCATCCTGAATTAAGAAAGGTTTGTGAATGACTAGAAATTTCAGGATTATGTTTACACTAGAGGCCCAGTGCACGAAATTCTGCACTCGAGGGTGTGTGTGTGTGTGGGGGGTGGTCCCCACAGCCCAGCCTGCGCAATTCAGGAGTCCTTGGGGGATATCCGACAACAGGCTTAGGCCCACTCCCGGATGGGCCTAAGCTGGCAGTTGGACATCCATAGCGCTGCCACAAAGGTGGGAGAGGCTCTGCCATCACCACTGTGCTTGCCAGCCTGCCTTCTGGTTGAGCAGTGCTTCCCCTGTGAAAGGGCACTGACCACTAGGGGGCAACTCCTGCATTGAGTGTCTGCCCCTTGGTGGTCAGTGCGCGTCATAGTGACCAGTTATTCCGCTGTTTGGTCGATTTGCATATTAGCTTTTTGTTATATAGGATAGTTTCAAAGATTGTATTTTAAGATGAAGGATACTTTAAGAAGATTAACATCCCTCATTAATCTGCAGCTTTTTATTTGTTTGTTTGTTTTAAAGACCAGGGCAACCTGTTTTCTTCTTAGAAGTCATGTCAGATTTTATAAATTATATTTAATCTAATCTGTTTAGGTTTGTTTAGGATAATATTCAAGTAGATAATACTAACTAAGAATAAGTAAAGGAAAACACCTGTGGTCCAAGTTACATAATTTTAGTGGCATTTCTAAAAACCTGGTCATACTGGGTTACACAATAGATATATTTAGACTAAAGCTTCAGATACATAAATATATAAGATAAATATATAAAGATTATATTTTATAATGTATTAATATGAAATCATCATATTTAGATACAGAAAAGGAATCTCCTAATTATTCTACCAAATGTGGGCTCAGTTATAAAATGAGCAGTCTGGTCTTAATTTTTATGTTTAAATCTTGGGCCCCTTTTGAAGTAAGGTATAAGCAGTCTACTAACATATTCTTGGAGTCTGGCATTATGAGAATCCTGAACTTGCTAGTTTTATTCCTTGATAATTGAAATAAGTATCTGAAAGAAGTTAAAAGGAGACAGAACATTAGTTTTCTCATTATCAGCTGGAAAGCAAAAGCTTTGGCATGTGAACCAAATCCTGGCATCGTGTGTGTGTGTGTGTATGTGTGTGTGTCTAGGAATCATGTTACTCAAAAGTGTGACCATGGGCTAGACTGCATGTTGCTGGTCACAATGAGATAAGAATAAAAATGGACAGTGTTCAAAAACCTTTATTGCACTCGAACAGATTAAATTTAGGTCAGTTGGATCTAATACAAATTTTAGTTTGTATTATTTGTATCTTTGTGTTTTTTGTTTCACTTGTCTAAGAATTAATTTTTAAAAAAATATATTTTATTGATTTTTTACAGAGAGGAAGAAAGAGAGAGAGAGAGAGAGAGAGAGAGAGCCAGAAACATCAATGAGAGAGAAACATTGATCAGCTGCCTCCTGCACAATCCCCACTGGGGATGTGCCCGCAACCAAGGTACATGCCCTTGACTGGAATTGAACTTGGGACCCTTGAGTCTGCAGGCTGACGCTCTATCCACTGAGCCAAACCGGTCAGGGCTAAGAATTAATTTTTATTATTGTTTACAAAGTATTGGTCTGCGATGGATTTGAAATAAAAAACAAAAACAAAAGCAATCAAGCTGGTATAAACCACAGATGGTTTGAGTGTGTTGGTGAGAAACACCCCTTCCTGAGGCAGAAGGGTAGATAACTTCTGATATTCCACAGCCATGATTTATGGCGGGAGTCCTGTGGCTCATGTTGAATTGAACTTTTCTAATCCTTTGGTAAGCCATGTCCTCTAACCTTCCAACATGCCTATTCTGAATATTTAATTGTGACATTTTGATTTTTCTATTTCCTAGAATGGTTTTGCAAAGAAAAAATTCTTTGGACTTATTCATTCAACCATTAGTTATTGAGCATCTTCTGTGTGCCAGCTTCTGTTGTAAGCACCTGGTGTTGCACAGTGACAAAGCAAACATCCTGCTCTCTTCTAGCTTATGTGAAAGAGTTAAAATACACAAATAGATGTGTGTACACACACGCGTGAGCTGCAAGGTGATCCATCGGCTGCAAGTACCATTGTTCCCCCGGGGCTACTGCTGCACCCATTCCTTTCCCCTGTGAATGGTGAACCCACTATTGCTGTGGTTTTGTGTCTGAACCCTGGGACCAACAAAATAAGAGTCCTAGGTGACAAATGTAGGTGCTTGCCTCCCCCAGATTGGTGGGGACAAGGGGACAGGTAAACCTCAGAGCTGGAGGCGCTCTGGTGCTAGTGTCCTGCGTAGCTGTCCTCTTCTGAGATGCCATTAAATACAGAATTGGTTCAGCACGAAGGACTGTGATCTCCTGCAGTAAATGTTCTGATTCCAGGAGTCCAGATGGAGCCTTGGAGAGACACTAACCCTCTGAAGTTAGGCAGTGTTTTGTGTATGTGTACCTTCCTTGGCTGAGGATACCAGCTTTCCTGAGCTTCTTTCTATAATTAATTTATGACATCAGAGCTGCAGAAACATTGGTGGACAGTGGCCTAAAGAGCCTTTTGCAACTGGGCCCCTAAGGCTGGTCTGATTTGACCACCTCACTGGGCTTTCCTGCGAGACTGGCCTGGCTCCTGGTCGTTGCTCCAGGGAGTGGGCACCAACCACAGAGTTCACCTCTCCACCTCTTTTCAGCCTGGCTGCCCTGCCACCTTGGGCTCCACTCCCACTCCCTTGTGAAAGCGGCATCCCTCTCTGCCCTCTCTTGGCCCTTGGTGCTTTACTTTTACCCCTGACACTTATACCTTGCACACCTTATGTGGCTTAGTTATTTATTGAGCTTTTTATCCATATTTCCTTCCCCACTCAGATGCTCCCTAGTAGAAGGGGCGGGGAGACGTTGTCCCTGTTTACTGTAGCATCCCCAGCACCTCCACCAGTGTCTGGCACATAGTAGTCAATAAATATTTGATGAATGAATGAATGAATGAATGAATGAATATGGGATCTGATTCTCCATTTCAGAGTATACAACATGGAGCTTAAATTTGGCCAGTTTAGCTGAAATTCCTTGTGGTGTGTATTTCATCTCATTGGTTGCAGTTTTGTAAATCTCCGTTCTTATGTTGCCATAAATAAGCTTTCAAATACATGTCTTTATTTTCCTTTCGATTTTTAAATATTCCCAGGAGGCATTTTTTTCTTACTGGTTTTTGCTGTTTGTTTAATTTTACTTTATCCCAGACTCTCAAAGCGTTCATAGATAAGAGCTTAGGCAACTCAGCTACCCTGTCCATCCCTGGGTTTCCTCATCTGTAAAGTGGGAATAATAATATACTGTCTTACAAGGCTGTGGTGAGGGTGACACTTGAAGATGCTTGTAAGGTGGATCTCACTGGGCCTGCAGCAACGCTATGAAGATGTAAGTATGTTATGGCTCAGCACTTGGCAGGCACAGAGTAATGGCAGTTGTTACAATTATTATGTTTCTTACTCTTCCCACTCCCCATTAGTACCAACACTAATAGTATGGTTCCAGACCAGCATCAGAATGTA
>PVJC01034049.1:0-19034 GCA_004026665.1 Murina feae
CACACACACACACACACACACACACACACACACACACACACACACACACAGTTCCTGGAGAGAAAGCAGGCTTTAAAAAAAAAAATTAAAAATTTCCTAGGTTGTTCTAATGTGCAGAACACATTGAACCATTGCTCTAAATAGAAATTAGTGCCAGAGACTTGATGAGATTCAGGTGCACATCAGAGACACACATGTCTATTTGTCCATTTATAATCTAAGGCTGATTTCTTCAATATAAAATTCCCCATTAACCTTCCATCTGATGGTTCCATTCACTGATGGCCATTGTCCAAACCAGTTGTTTCATTAGAGACTAGCCACACATTACTGTGGCTCAGTCTGGTTAAGTGGAAAAGAAAGAAAAGAGAAAGTGCACGTTTCTAATATTTTTAATTGCACAATGCTTGTGGGTATACAATGTGTCCTCCCGGGTGGCTGCTCCTGGCACCCCGCCGCCCCTGCCTGTCCGCTCGGTCTGGCCTCGCACACGTGCGCCTCTGCAGCCCTGGCCCCCCAGCACCAGCCTGCACCCCTGCTCCCCACGGGAGGCCCATGCCCCACACCCAAAGCGGCCCAGCCACTCCTGTCTCCTGCTGGCAGGGGCCCTCACCAAGCTGCCCAAAAGCCGGAGGAAAAAGGAGCCAAGGAAGCTCCCCCACCTTCACCCGGCTCAGTCTGCTTAAATGGAAAAGAAAGAAAAGAAAAAGTGCATGTTCCTAATATGTTTAATTGCACAATGCCCCGTGCTGGTTGATATTTCACAACATGATAATTGGCACACCGATTTTCAATTGCAGTACATGCAGTGGTAGTCCAGGCAGATAGAGTGAATTCCAAAATTCTGTTGGATAATTAACTGCTTCATCTGCTTCCACAACAGTGTTGACAGACTTGTATGTGACTGCCTGGCTTTGAGTGTTAGACTGAATAATATTGTTAAGTTCGTAATGTGTGTTGCTTTTACATCCAACAGATGGCGCTATTTTTCAAAAACATGTTTTTACCTCGTGTTTCAAAAAAAAAAGCATGTTTTTACCTGTCACAGGTGTGACATCTGTATAATTTAGGTACATAAAAACACACAGTATTCGAATGCAATGTTGTGTCAAAATTTCAAAGCCATCAGTGAAGAACTTTCAGAGATTTGAGATTTTGAACAAACATTTGCATTTTTATTTATATAGAAGATTGTAGAATGGTGATTTTTCTGATGTCATTTTTACCTCCCACATTTACATATGTATTGCATCAGTGTAAGAGTAGACTCATTGATTCCTTTTTTAAAAATTTCAGAGTGCTTTATAATCCATTGTAGTGCTTATATTATCTAAAATTTGGCCATTGAGAGGAAAGAGTTAGAAGTAAATGTCAACTAGTCTAGACCAGTAACAAGAGAGACTAGTTATATCACCAAGAAACTGAGAAGGAGTGATTCCTAACATGGCTTCTTCTCTAACTCATTAGACCTTATGTATGTAAGGTATTATACACTTTATTTATTAATTATTAAGCACATAGTAGCTGCTTATTAAATATTTTTTGACTGACAAGAACTATTAAGGTATGTTTGAAACATTAAGATATGTAAGAAAGTGCCTAGACGGTTTCCTAGCCTGTGGTAGACAAAACATTGTATTAATGTAGTGCTCTATCCATAGCTCATGCTTGATTAATATTTATTGAAACAGAGAACCTTTTATTTAGAAGTACTAAACTATAAAGTGTTACTGTTAACTGTAAAGTCTATATTCTTTTGAAATAGGTTTGTTTAAATCCGTACACATTGTATTTTTTCATGCCTTTTAATTTTATTTTCATTTCATTTAGTTGGCCTCTCCAGAAGAGAAGTGTCAACAAGTTTTGGAGCCCCCTTATGACGAAATGTTTGCAGCTCATTTAAGGTAAGTAAAATAAGCAGATCTTGGAGTTGCTGAATTGACTAGGGATTTTATTTAACATCATCTAATGCTTGGAGCAGTGAGTAATTACTTTGAAAAAGTAGAAAAGTGTGTTTGCAATTTCACTTTGGTAAAGCCTGTGAAAATTTTGTGAACTTTAAAAAACTAAGCTTTTAATAAACTTTTTTTTGAATTTCAAGGGTCATGTATATTTTCAAAAGTTAAAATTACATTGTGATTGTGTATATTTATATGTCTAGTGTGTCTCACTAAAGAAAAAACCCCAAAACACTTGATAATTATTACATTGGCTGTGATCTTTTGTTTAGTAGGGTGTAGAGCCTACATTTGACTGTATTTTTTCAGGGAAATATGCCTGGCTTTTAATTTCTTTGCCTAACTTGGAAAGAAACTACAGCTGAGCAAATAAGATATTACTTTTTATTTACATTTCATTTCATCTACATTTATCTCTAAACCATCAATTCAGGCAAAGTTTTATGTCCTTAAAGTATGTGGTATTTGACTGCCTCCCTGCCTGCAATCCTTCCAGTGTTTCAGAGCAGGCTGGGGTTGGGGTGTGGATTGGGTGGGGAGGGGAGGCAAGGTAAGGTAGCCTGGTGAGATCTTTGGAAAAGTTGGGTGCCACTGCATTCTTTGTAAGGTACCCTTCAATTTCCTAGCTCTATGCAGTATGCCATGAGATTCCAGATTTGTTGATGAACTGACTAATAATGACACTGACCAGCTGAGCATCTAGTTAGAGGGTCATCACTTATTAAAATGCCATACTGTATTATCAGCGCATGTTACTAATAGAACCTGCTGGCAGCTACGTTCTCCTTCTGGGACTTGAAAGAATAGTCTCAAAACTTAATGTGGGATTTCATAATATACCAACCCATTTTACTTCAAATAGTTATTTGTGTGTTTCTTCAACTTATGTAGTCTGCCACGCAGAAGGTCCATCTTTCACTACAGGATCAGTTGAGAACTGGGGTGTTTGTGATAGAAGATGTGTGGTCTACGTGTGAATGCCCTGTCTACGGCCTCAGTCCTCAGGCTCCAATGTTTCTTTTCCAGGTGCACGTATGCAGTGGGGAACCATGACTTCATAGAGGCATACAAATGCCAGACTGTCATCGTCCAATATCTTTTGTCATCTGTTAATTGTTCAGTTTATAACATACAGTGGATTATTTGAGGTTTAAGATTTTGAGACCTTGGGCTAATTTTATTTATCCCTGTAATTAGGAAAGGAACTAAAATCTTTTGGAAGAGAAACTCATATTTATCTATTTCATTTGGTACTTACATTTAGCATAGATCTTAAACCTATCATCTAGTTAAGTTTTTAAGGATTTGGTTATGAGTAAGGATTTTATTTAATTCTATTATAAAGAAGAATATTTTGTTGCCTCTAAAGCATTAAATGTAGTTACAGGGACTGGTTCCATTCCCTTAGTAGAATATCAGAACTCCAAAATCCAAGTATAGTTGGACAGAAGTGGACTCAACATACATCATCATTTAATTGTGGTCAATAAAGACCTAATCAAGCCAAATTCTGATTTAAATCATTGAAGTGATAGCTTATAACTAAGCCCCTAGTCAGTGAGTGTATTTATATGTATCTCTAGATTCAGTTTGCTTATTTTTTTTAACCATATTATTTAAATATACACAGAAGAGAGTTGTTTGCTAACTATTAGGTCTGCTTTGAATTCAGGAATTCTATAATTGATGAATTAAACTTTATGCTATAGATTCCACAGCCCATCTATATATATAAAAGCCTAAGCAACTGTTAAAACCAGATGACCAGACAACTGGCCGATAGCTATGATGTGCACTGACCACCAGGAAGCAGACGCTCAATGCAGGAGCTGCCCCCTGGTGGTTAGTGTGCTCCCACAGCCAACCTCCTCTGGTCCCTCACCCTGGCCAGCGGCCCTGATCAGCCCCGATCGCCAACCAGGCTGAGGGGGACCCCCCACACACACATACACCTGTGCATGAATTCATGCGCCGGGTCTCTAATTACATATAACTTGTGATTATCTGGGCTCAGAGAGTCAAATAAAGTGTTTGTGATTGCCAGTTTAAAAAAATCTTGTGCCCTGGCCGGTGTGGCTCAGTTGGTTGAGTGATATTGCATGCACTGATAGGTCACCAGTCTGATTCCCACTTAGGATACATGCCCGGTTGCAGGCTCGATCCCCAGTAGGGGGCATGCAGGAGGCAGCCGATCCATGTTTCTCTCTTTCATGGATGTTTCAAATCACTTTTTAAAAAACTTATAAAAATATTCTTTTTCTTACTTTGGATAAAGTATGTATGAAGTAAATATATTTAGTACTTGCAACTTATGATACTCAGATATTTGTAAGTGGGTTTATACATTTTTTTCCTCAATAACTTACTGCTATGAGTTCACATAATTTTTTAAATGATGAGCTATCCCCCTGAAAGTTTAGAATTCTCCTTATTTATTCTTCTTATTTGTAGCATTATTTAAATTTTATATGTCATACCTTAATATAGTACATCATTCCTGCGGGCATTTCAGGCCCACAAAGAAGAAAACTGGTAAGTATGAACAAAGCCAACAGAAATTAGCCTTTTTTTTTTTCTTTTGCAGAAGCTTTAAAAAATGTAATCTAGTTAAACATGTATTATTTTCTACGTGGACATTTAAAATGTATTGATGTAATGTCAACATGGATAGTGGAATTTTAATAGATATTGTAAACTTAAATGGCAGATCAGCCAGATTATTTGTAGTGTGTTTATATAAAAATGAAGTATTTTTATTTCAGCCTTTGCATGCCCCTAAATATTTATTAAATACAATTTTTTCCCCTTCAATTGTTATTTTTGGTTTTAAACTTGGACAAAAGAGGTAGATCACTATAGTTCATTTGGGGTGATACAATACATAATAATTGGGTTATTTTAAATTGTTTGCCAAACTAATTCTTAATTTTATGATTTATTAACAAACTGTAGGCAAACACTGAAATTTTGTTTATATTGGAAAAAGGCAAAACCAAAATCCCATGCCCCCTTTTAAAGTGAAGGCTTATTTACCCAACACAACCAGCTAGATTTTTAAAAATTTTGTTTTATGACATTTTGTCTCTTGCATACTCTGGTTGCTGTTAGGAAATTTTACTAAACCACATCTTATTTTAATAGAGTTGTGTGAATAATTGTGGGGAGTAAAGAAGGAGAATGTCCTGGGAACAATGAGAAGTGCTACCTCAGTCTGAGGACCCCTACGTGGACCAGGGTCTAAGCCTCTGAGGAGGGCCCAGGGTAGTAGGTGTAGAGAGCTTCAGGGTCTGGCCTCTGTGTTGATCAGGAAGCCCAAGGGCTGCAAGCTGCCCTCATGGATGACGAGGAAGGTAACAGCCGCTGGATTATTGGAGGGGTGCTCACTCCAATAATAGCCTTGTGTGTAGATGTCAGTCCCACCTCTGATAATGGGCTCTCTGACCTCATAGCCTCTTCTGTATTTTTTTTCTCTGTAGGGCTCTGCCTGTCATGCATGCAGTAGCACTTGATCTTCGAGTATTTGCCAATAATGTAAGTTCAATTTTTATCACTATTATTTTACAACCCAGACTTGATATCTGTCTATTGCTTACTTTCATGTCATCCTTTACAGGAGTTTTGAGACATGAGTGGGGGTTGAGATATATCTGGTATAGAGAACAAAATAATAGGGGTGTCTCAACTTTTCTTTTTGGGTTGATGTGACCAGATTTAAGTAAACCGGTTTTCACCGCTATAGAGGGAGTTGTTTCTGTGTATGGTTAATCATTTATGACATGCAAGATTTTTTTTAAAGGGGATAGAGCAGTAAAAGATGGGCAATTCTGCATTCTCTTCTACCGTTAAGATGTGGCCTGTCCCCTATGTTCAAGAATTCCAACTTAATGTAGGTTGAGGCAATGACTAAGGGTTTCTCTGGTATGAGGAGGTAAAGATCCTGGCTTTTATGGAGTTGCTTTCCTCTGGGGGATCAATATCAGCCAGTTTTGGAACAGTGTTTCTCAGCTTTTTGGTCCTAAGACTGCTTTACAGTTTTAAAAAATATGACTGATTAAACAAGATGGAATAGGCACATTTTCCCTATTTCTCCTGCTGGGACTTTTAAAGCCAATGTGACTCTGAGAGGTAGAGAGAAATAGGGACAGGAACCTGCAGAGCAGTGAGCAGTGAATTGTCTGCATTTCTTTTTTGCCGCCCCTCTGACCTAGCCTGGTCCCAGAGAAACCTGAAATCCGGGAATACCAACCTGCAGAGATGAAGAAGCCCCAAGGAGAGCAGGAAGGGGCAAGGCAGCTCATCAAGACAGACCTCTCTGACAGTTCCTGCTGCATTCCATACAAAGTCTGTAGGGCCCCATCCCCGGGGGAGCCAGACCCCCATCCCACCCAGTGCCATAGAGGTGGAGCCCCTATTGCCACTGGCATGGTGTCAGCAGAGGCCTGCTGAAACAAGATAAATAAGATCCTCGTTAAGGTAATAATACCCCAAATGTCCAAGGTATAATTGAAAATCACTTACCATACCAAGACTCAGGAAAATCGTAGCCTTTTGAGATGTTGAATGAGGAGAGACAAGTCAGCAAACACCAACACAGAGATGACACAATGTTGAAATTCCCTGATAAAGATTTTACACCAGCCATTATAAAAAGGCCTAACGGGGCAATTACGAACATGCTTGAAACAAATGAAAATGTAGACAGTCTCAGCAAAGAAAAGATATAAGGAACAACCAAATGGAAATATTAGAACTGAAATTATAGTATTATATGTGTTGTATCTATGCATATTTTCTGTATTAGAAATTTTAACTGGGAAAAAATTTAATATTCATTTAAAGTAAATAATAGGGCGGGTGCCTGTCTACAGTGATCTCATCAGTAACCAGTGGGGGAAAAAGAGGACATATGTAATACTTTCAACAATAAAGATTAAAAATTAAAGTAGTAATAAAACTTTTTTATGGTAACAATTGATTTTTAAATAAAAAATAACTGGCCCTAACCGATTTGGCTCAGTGGATAGAGCATCAACCTGCGGACTGAAGGGTCCCAGGTTTGATTCCGGTCAAGGACATGTACCTTGGCTGTGGGCACATCCTCAGTAGGGGATGTGCAGGAGGCAGCTGATTGATGTTTCTAGCTGTCTATCCCTCTCCCTTCCTCTCTGTAAAAAATCAATAAAATATATTTAAAAAAATAACTATTTTTAAAACGAACAGAAAGTACTAAGAAGAATGGTATTCTTTTGCAGTTTAACGTCTAGCATAGCAGAAGCCACCAGCTTCTCATTTCTGCTTGTGTTTACTCTGTTGCAATATGTTGTTTTGGTTGAATATATGAAGACAGTCTGGCCTCAGACAAAGGTAAATAGAGTAGGGAGGAGTATTTTAGTAGCCTTTTCAGGTAATTGAAGTTACTCTT
Source organism: Murina feae (assembly GCA_004026665.1). Classification (NCBI taxonomy): domain Eukaryota; kingdom Metazoa; phylum Chordata; class Mammalia; order Chiroptera; family Vespertilionidae; genus Murina; species Murina feae. Next base: position 7,381 of record PVJC01034049.1, read on the forward strand.
TTTGAGCTGTATCAACATTCTGAAAGCTACTTTTTACAGGCTAGTTACAGTGTAGGTTCTGAAGCTTAGCAGTGAACTTTTTCCACTGTTACATCAGAATCCACTGGTGAATCATGCACTTTGAATGGATCTTTTACCCTTGCATGGTTTTGTAACATACACTGAACATTTGGAAACTTTTAGTTCATGGAGTTATGAGATGTTCCCACTATTGATATATTTCATTATGTAAAAAACCAAACCAAACCAGAAAAACTACATTTGTTACTATCTACAGTGACCTCATCAGGAAGACTCTTAAAGTAATGGAAAACTGCCATGTTCACGGTGGTCCATACAAGTTTTCCAAAATTCTTTTTTTCCCTTGAAAGCACAAATATTGCCATTGGTAACAAATATTGTCAGTTGTTTGCCTGAAAGTAATAGGCTTCTTTCACTCACTTTCAAGCACGCCTGAGTTACACTGCTTATCTGTCCGTTCCATGGTGCAGCTGGCAATTCCAACAGTGTGCCCAAGTGTTTTCCTTAAAACAACCATCATACTTTGGTGTGGGGCAGACATACTTTGAATGTATTTCCCATTTCATCACAAATAACATTAAAAATTTATGTATTTAAGGACGAAGACTTAATGATACTGCATCATTAAGGATATTTTAAAGTGAAAATAGCTTTGTTGGTTGATTGATTGATGGATTGTGGATGCGTGATGCTTCAGTGGTTTCACCTACTATTGTTTTTGCACCATCAGTGAAAAGTGTGCACATGTCAATACAATAAAAAGAAATAATTTAGTATTATCATGAAAGTAGTTTAACCATGTGAGTTATCTGCAGGCATCTTGAAGGCCCTCAGGAATTCATAGATCACACTTGGAGAACCTGTGCTAAGGAGAGTATGAGTGGGAGAAAACTGGTTCTTTTTTAATAAAGACTATCCTGCAAGCAAGGAGGAGGGCAAACTTGGTAATGACTTTGATATTTATTGAAAGTGTGTGTTTCAAGAGTTTTTAATATCTGTGTGCAGGAGATGGGAAAGTCAGCGATGAGGGAACAAAAGGCTTCTTAGTGCAGGGCTACATGCAATGACTTAAAAATTTGGTTGACTTATTAGCTTGAATTAGTTGAAGAGAGATTTGATTTGTGGAAGAGGTGGACTGAACTATAGTTCTACATGATTTCGTCAGAACCTTTTGGGACCTTTGTAGCCTTTTTTTTTTTTTTTTTTGCTTCTAGCTGCACTATGATTTTCTTTTGTAATTAAGAAATCTAGCAGAAATAAAAAGTAAATGTTTTTATATTCTATTAGGCAGATCAGCAGTTGGTTAAGAAAGGAAAAAGCAAAGTTGGGGACATGTTGGAAAAAGCTGCTGAGTTGTTGATGAGCTGTTTCCGCGTCTGTGCCAGTGACACGTGAGTAAGGTTTTGGAGAGACATTATCAGTTTCCTGTTATAATGCAGTGCCCCTTCTCTGCCCTTTGTCTGTTGTTGACATTGACTTTACTTCTACATATGTGTAACCCCACAGACATTTTATTTTTTGCTTTTAACAGTCCATCTTTTAGTAAAGAAATAAGAAGAGAGAAAAATAGTCTCCTATGCTCACTCACATATTTGCCATTTGAGCTCTTTAAGCCTGCCTGTGCATCTGCGTTTCTCTCTGGTACCATTTCTCTTTACGCAGACTTTGATTTAGCATTTTGCTTTTAGTGTTGGTCTGCTGACAATGAATTCTCTAAGCTTTCTTTTTTTCTGAAATTCTTTATTCTGTTTTTATATTTGAAGAATCCTTTTGCTAGGTGGAGTCTAGATTGGGCTTTTTTCTTTCAAGACTTTAAAATGTCATTTCATCAGCTTTTCTATGTTTCTGATGAAAAGTCTGTTGTGAGTTCTTGTTGTTTATTGGTATGTAATGACTCTTTCCTTTGCCTTTTTTTCTCTTTACTTTTGGCTTTCAGTAGTTTGACCCTCATGGTACCCAGGTGGTTGTTGTCCTTTTTTAATCCTCACCCAAGGATATGTTTTTATTGATTTTTAGAGAGAGAGGATTAGGGATGGAGAGAGAAACATCAATCAGTTGCCTTCGTTCATGCCCCAATTGGGGATTGAACCCACAGCCTTTTGGTGTATGGGACTACGCTCCAATCAACTGAGCCACCTGGCCAGGGCAACCCTATGTATTTTCCTATTTTTCTTGTTTATGGTTCATTGGGCTTCTTGGATCTTAAATTGATGTTTCTTACTAGATTTTTATAAATTTAATTTTTTATGTTCTTCAACTACTTTTTCTTTCATTCTTTCTCTTTCTGGGGCTTCAGTTACATGTACATTATACTACATGATATTATTCCACAGGGCACTGATGTACTGTTTGTTTTTCAATCTTTCCTCCCCCTTTCTTTCATTTTGGGTAATTTATGTTGACCTGGCCTCAGGTTGACTCTTATTGGCGTTTGTTTATTTATTTATTTAAAAATATCTTTTTATTGATCTCAGAGAGGAAGGGAGAGGGAGAGAGAGATAGAAACGTCAATGATGAGAGAGAATCATTGATTGGCTGCCTTCAGCACACTCCCTTACTGGAGATTGAGCCTGAAACCTGGGCATTTGCCCTTGACCAGAATTGAACCCAGGACCCTTCAGTCCTCAGGCCAACATTCTTATCCATTGAGCCAAACCAGCTAGGACCACTATTTAGTTTTTGCTAGACTTTCCATCTGATTCTGCTTTAGAGTTTCCATTTTCATCCTGAAACTCCATCTCTTCACCCATTATAAAGCTACTAGTGGCCCAGTGCACGAAATTCTGCACATTAAAAGGGGATTAATTAGAGGAAATATTTTAATATTTCTATATGCCCTTTCTCTATAAGTGTCAGAGATTAAAGAAAATTAGTAAAATGTATATGAAAATCTTCCTCCTGTCAGAGTCTGGGGTATACCATGGAACCCAGAGTCAAGTCTTCAACCACCCATGTGCACCTCAAAATCGCTCAAGACCCAGACCTGGACGGCCCCCCCTTCACTGGGCTAGATCCGGACCCGGGCAGTCCCACCCTGTCAAGCCCTGCCAGGTGGGGGGGGGGGGTGCAGCCTCAGGTCCCCTGGGTGCCAGGGAAGGGGGGCACGGCCTGAGGTCCCCCATCAAGCCCTGCTGGGCGGAGGGAGTGGCCTGTGATCCCCCAGCCTGGCACTGGGATAGGGGGCACAGCCTGAGGTCCCCTGGCCTGGTGCTGGGGTGGAGGGCATGGCCTGAGGTCCCCTGGCCCAGCACCAGGGCAGAGGGCACACCTTGAGGGCACCCGTCAAGTCCTGCTTCATGGGGGGGCACAGCCTCAGGTCCCTGCTGATTGCTCCTTAAGGCTCGTTATGGGGAACTTAATCTCAGCTGTGGGTGCAAATTGACCAGGGTGATGGTCAATTTGCATATTCCCTCTTTATTATATAGGATGTTTATTTGAGAGTTTTAGTCTATTTTAAAGCAAAGAAAGGAAAAGCTTTCCATGTGTAAATAAACAAACAAAATCTCTTGTCCCCAGAAAGTGTTTCGGCTTCTCATTTCTCACCACTCTGTCCCCACCAGCCCCACCTCAAAACCTTGCACCCAAGCTGGACTAAAGCCGTTCCTCCCATTCCTTCCCTACCGAGGCTTTCCACACATGCCATTCCTTTGCCTGGCATGTCTTCCCTGCTTTTCATCTGGTTGTCTGCTTATTGCACAGCTTTCAGCCTCTCATAAACTTTCATGACGGGCTGTACTTTGTGTTCACTACACTCACCAAAAGTAATTACTTGGAGGATGTTTGTTCGCTTTCTAAGTCCGAGGGTGCATGTATGCGGCGTTCACATGGTGTCTCTCACACCGAGGGAGCCCTCAGGAGATATTGGCTACATGGGTACTTGGACTTCTGTTTGATGACGTGTTCCTACACAGCAGTGATCTTCATGACCTTGGTTTAGCAATGGTTTTCTTAGCTGTGAAACCAAAAGCACAAGTATCTGAAGGAAAAATCGGTAAATTGGACTTCATCAAAATAAAAAAACGTTTGTGCTTCAGAGGACACTACCAAAAATGAAAAACAGCCATAAAATACTTTATAACAATTAGCTTCTACATAATATTGCTGCAAACTAGGCAGTTTTCAGGTGCTGCAGCAGAGGAGTGTATTACCTAATATTTAACTGGGGTTAGAATTCCTGATTTGGACTCTTCAATTTTACCTATTAGATAAGACATCTTCTTTCAAAATGTTTTATTTCATAAATATGACTTAAGCTTTAAGATTTTATCTCAACATAACAATTTGTTTAGACAATTTATTTTGTAATTTATAAATATAATTCTTATTTCCTGTGTAACTGGATAAAAATCCTTTTCCCATAGTCGTGCTGGTATAGAGGATTCTAAGAAGTGGGGGATGCTGTTTCTGGTGAATCAGTTATTCAAGATTTACTTTAAGGTATGCTTCTGTTTGAATAGTGTGTAAATTTCTTTCTCCTGTCTTCCCAGATACCATTTCTATTAATTATCAGCTAGCTCCCCTGGCATTGCTTGGGAAATGGTCATCACCTAGCCACATTTGTAATCCTAAGAGCTAACATTTGTTGAGTGCCTGCTAAGTAAACCTCAGCCCTATGAGGTAAGCTTTTAGCTCCAGGGGAAACTAAGGTGCCCACATATTAAGCAGTGTTCTGGTGTGCTGAACTGGGCTTTCAGTGAGGAGTTTCACTCCAGAGCCTTCTGCCAGAACATAGGGGCCTGTGAATGATGAAGAAATCATTCTTTGCTACATGAAGTTGGCCAGGTGAAGAGCAGCGATGTCACACACCAGTCCTGGCCCCTGGCCCCTGTCAGGGTCTTCATTCAGAGGGAACATCTGCCCTGGAAGCACCTCTGCCTGATGCTCTTTTTAGAGCTTTCTCAAGTGGATGTAGTCTGTGCCATGTGGCTTCTGTTTCGATTTTAGTATTATATCATCAGTTTTGATGATGGTAATGAGTTTTGTAATTCCCAGTTTAAGGGTGCATATGCTTAGTAAAGTAGAAGTTTAAGTTGGTCCTGCCTGTTTTTTTTTAAATAATATGTTTAGTGGATTATAATTTGTTGTAGATCAACAAACTCCATTTGTGTAAACCTCTCATCAGAGCCATCGACAGCTCAAATCTGAAAGATGATTATAGCACAGCACAGAGAGTAACATACAGGTACTATGTTGGACGAAAGGCCATGTTTGATAGTGACTTTAAGCAAGGTATGTTGTTAATCATTTTTTCCAGTATTTTAAAGCCATTGCATTCTGAACAACTCTGTGATATAGTTTTAGAGATCACAGTTATTATAATTTATTACTACTTCAGGTGGAATATAGGTGTAAAACAAGTTAAAGTTATTTTTTGTTTGTTTATTTTTGACACTAAAGTTGGTTAAATAAAAGGAAAATTGTGTTTGAAGTTTCTTAATCCATTCTGGGTCTCTGAAATACATGCAGATTCTCAGTTATTCTGGACATCTGTTTTCCGTGAGGAAGTAAGCAGCAGTATTCTTGGCATTTAATAAAAGTAATTTTTTTCTCCCTTTGCCTGTGCTGATCATGCTGGCACAGGTCGTGGAGACTGAGGCAGCAAGTGTCTCAGCTGCCAACTTGCTGCTTAGAAATCTCACATGGAGTGCCTAGGTGAACAGTGGGAATGTGTCCTTGTTCTGATGCTGTCTTTGGTGTTTGTGGCCATAGACAATGGTGTCATTACCATATCAGAATGGTGCTTTCTTGAAATTACATTATTGTGCAATTTATATCATTAACTTTCTCAAGACCATGATGCCAGTTTTTTTCTTTTTAAACTTTTTGATTAGCTGGCATGAGGTGGTTCCTCATAACTTCTTTATTATACTCAGACCAGACTTTTTAACTCACCTCTTCAACAGCTATTTGCATATGAAACAACATAACTTCAGGCAATACGAAATATATAAAATCACTTTTCTCTCCCCAGGTCTTATAGCCATGGACCAATTTCAAATTTTCTTTCACAAAAAAGTTTTCATAAATATAGGGCTTTTGAAAATGGACTTTCCTTGTTTATTCTTCATCACTGCTTTTTTTCTTAAATTATGAAGCATAAGAAGATAAGCTTTTAAATTATATTCTATTGAAGTCTATTAAGGCATTGAGAAGGTTCATTGAGTGTTTTTAATACCCAACAGCAAGAAATGATTTATCAGTATTAATGGTAGACATTTATAGTTTCTGAAAACTTTAGAACCTTTGTGTAAGGATAAATGGCAGGATAAAGAGCATAGAGGGAACTTCAATAGCTTTATATTTTAAAAGATTCTCTTGTCTGACTTTTGCCAATGTCTCTGTAGCCGAGGAGTACCTGTCCTTTGCCTTTGAGCACTGTCACCGTTTAAGTCAGAAGAACAAAAGAATGATTTTGATATATTTACTTCCAGTAAAAATGCTGTTGGTGAGTTATTCAATTCTTGTAGAGTCCTTTGCTTTCAAGAAGTTTTTAGACTTTTGAAAATACCACAGATGGTATGTAGTTGATCACAGCCTGAGCTGCATCTGAGCCCACCCCAACATAGAGGAAGAATAGCTTTGTATGTAGCCTGAACCATGTATCTTCATGATTGACACTTCCAGATCCTTCTTTAAAGGCTTTGTTTGTATTTCCTTTCTATCTAAAGTATCTAATTTAAAAATTTAACATAATGTAGGGCAAATAAAATAAGTTCATATTATTTCTATTCCCCCTAAAAGATCTACATTAGTAGAAATGGATTAGCCAAGAGCGGAAAATGTCATTCTAGGCTATCTGTAGGTGTCTTATTTGGTCACCAAAAGTTATTTTTGGTACTTAACAAGTAGTGACAAGTAACTAATATGTTAATTGGCTAAAACATTCTCAAAGTGGTAGATAGACCTTTCTATCCTCCCACTTAACATTTTCTAAAAATTTATCAAAGCAGTACACACATTTGGTTAAAATTCTTTTAGTCATGATAGCTTGTAATGGCAAAGATACAAAGTTGTACATACCCCTTTCTACTTCTAACTATTCTTCACGGAAACAAAGAAGCTGATTTTTTAAAGCTTTATTACCCTAGAGATTGTTTCTGTATTTCTAAATCTGAATTTAGAAATTTCTTCAGTTATTCCCTCCTATGATATTGAGGACAAGAAACATGGGAAGGTCAAGATCAAGGTCGTATGTAACTGAATGACACAACTGTATTATACCAAGGTTTTCTGATTTCTAGACCGGTTTTCCCCCCTAGCATACTATGATGTTTTTAATCCTTTTTCAGCTACTTAAGAAGAAATTCTAAGAAATACAAGTTTGCAAGTTTTTAAAACTTAGTTCCTTGATAAGAATTTTATCAAAAATAATTCTGTTTTAAAAAAACAAAAAACAACCAAAAAAAAATCCCAAAAAACAAAAATCTATTAAAAAAGAAAGGGCTCTTATTCTGGAAAATTAACTCTTTGTCTTAGGGTCATATGCCAACCATTGAGCTTTTGAAAAAGTATCATCTCATGCAGTTTGCTGAAGTAACCAGAGCTGTAAGGTAGAGTATTTTATTCTTTTCCATGGGATTTTTTAAAATATAAAATTAATAAAAATTTCACATACCAGTTAAGCAGTTGAACCAATTGCTCTTGGTATGATCTCATCCTGGGATTTTGTTTTGTGACCATGCTTGCTCATCTTTCCCCCCATCGCCCAGTGAAGGCAATCTCCTTCTATTGAACGAGGCTCTAGCGAAGCATGAGACCTTCTTTATTCGCTGTGGCATCTTCCTTATCCTTGAAAAGCTGAAGATCATCACCTACAGGAATCTTTTTAAGAAAGTGTAAGCAAAGTATTTTTGTAATAAGTTTAAACTCTTCGTATGACTCATGTAGTGGAGTTGTCGGTTATGAAAACTTACAATAACAGGTGCTGTGTCTTCTGAGATGGAGATGTCAGTCTGTACGCACAAGGTCCCATCACTTTTCCTTCAATTGTGTGGAATAAAGTGAAAATTCCCCGGCCCACCCACTGCCTCCAGGCGTTGGTGCCACATAGTGTGTGAGCAAAGGCTCACTTGTGGAAGAGATAACTCGGCGTATGCATGATAAGAGAACTTTGCAATAGATATTTTAAAACACCAGCCCTAAGAATAAAATATTTCACATTTTATCAGAGTGTGTGGGACAGAGTTGTTCATTTTCTTTATTCACGATCAACTAAACCCCTCCCTGCCACTCCTGTCTGTCAGAAAGTTGGAATTCTTCTGCAGTTGTTTATTTATCATCCATGTAACACTGGAAATTGACTCTTCTTCAAGGCCTGATCCCAACAGGATCTCACTTAAGAAACTTCAAACAAAGACAGACTTTTATAGCCTGTAGGTAGTATATAAAAAAATGGCAAGGACCATATTTCATCAAATCCATTTTAAGATTTCAGAGATAACACAATGTGGAAATACCTGCATCTTAGATTCCTTGAAATATTCAGTAAATGTAAAAAATTATACTTGTACTAGGGGCTTTTTCAAATTGAAAAGACAAAATTATATTTAATAACTTATTTTTAGAGTGTATTTAATAGGTGGAAAATTCTTTTCATTCCTTTTAAACAGTGATGTGTTTCGTAGACTCAGTCAGTGCTTCTTTTCTTAACTTTTGAAGTACTTGCATCCTGTTGGTAACTAGTGTGAACCTCTGTTTCCCTCTTCCAGGTACTTGTTACTCAAAACACACCAGTTATCTCTGGATGCTTTTCTAGTTGCTTTGAAATTCATGCAAGTGGAAGATGTGGACATCGATGAAGTCCAGTGTATTCTAGCCAACCTGATATACATGGTGCGTGAGGTTCAGGTTAGGACTTGGTCTAGATCAGTGGTCAGCAACCTGCAGACCACTGGTTGGCGACCACTGCTCCAAAGGTTTCCTTAAACCAGCAGTCGCCAACCTTTCAGACCTCATGACCACCAGTGGTCAATGGACCACTGGTTGGCAACCGCTCACTGGTCTAGAATGTGAAACTTTGATGCACTGTTGTTAAAGTTGTTATCAGACCCTTTTCCTTTCTGAAGGTATTTTCTCATAGAATTAATTGTATCCCAGGAAATACCAAGATAATCAAAGGGCTTTATGAGGGTGTGGATGGGTGAATGTAATATATATTTCTATATTCTCCATACATGACTTCAGTCATTGTTCTCCCAATGACTTGAATTGCACTATGATTGGGGAAGAATGCTTATGCCACAAGAATAAGTAATTAACTCTCTCAACATCAGTGATGTGACACAGGAATGTAAACTAACCCTCTGTTTTTCTCCTACAGGGTCACATCAAAGGCTATATATCACATCAGCATCAGAAGCTAGTTGTTAGCAAGCAAAATCCGTTTCCTCCGCTGTCTACAGTGTGTTGAATGTATAAACACCTGTTCCTCTGGTGTTCATCGTACTGATGAAATCAGTCCTTTGCTGTGACGTTACTTTCTGCAGCTGAATCTCTGGGGCTTTTCTCTCAGGGATGTTGAGACTGAGTTCCCCGCATTCACAGCCACCTTGACATTTCCTCATCACTCATTACTAATGCCAACCTCACGGAGACTTGGAATTTCTTTTTCAGATGTTGCAGAGCCTCCTTTAGCTCTGGAGCTTTGGAGAAACTTCTGTGAAGGAGGCTCTTCTCCAGGGCAGTTACAGTTTACCCAATTTACCTTCTAAGAGTTATGCACAAATGCAATTTTTAATATAATTTTTCTATAAAAAAGACATTCTGAATTTATACAAGTGACATAGTCTTTATTATATCTTCTGGGAAACAAAATTTTGTTAAGATTTTAAAATTCATTCTTTCCTCCCCAATGTCCTTACCATTAGTCTGCATTAAATTAGCATACTTATTTTTGCCTAGGTCCTTTCAGAGAAGTGGGCCAGTGCACCTACAGATTGACAAAAAAAATAGTTTAATTCTGGGGTTAAAGTATATCAGAAATGAAGATATGTAGTGTGTTTAAGACCTATAAGACTTAAAAATTTGAATTGTGTATACATTTCCTATATTTCATTCAAAAAACTTTTTAAATCAATTCACGTATTTTTTTTATTACATGTCTCCTTTTTCCCCAATTAACCCCCCACCCCCCGCCACTCCCACCCTCAAGGGCAAGCCCCCACTGCCCCAGTGTCTGTGTCCATTGGTTACGCTAATATTCATGCATACAAGTCCTTTGGTTGATCTCTAACCTCCCCCCTCCTCTGTCTTTTCCCCGAGGTTGGACAGTCTGCTCAGTGCCACCTTGTCTCTGGATCCATTTTTGTTCATCAGTTTATGTTGATCATTATATCCCACACTAGAGTCCTGGTGCACAAAATTTGTACTGAGGTAGAGTCCCCCTGGCCGGCAATCAGGGCTGGCCAGGACCTTCCTTTATTTCCATGTGACCCCCTGGTGGTCAGTGCATGTTATAGCAAGCCAGTTGAACTCTCAAGGGGACACTTTGCATATTAGCCTTTTATATATATAGACTAAAGGCCAGGTGCATGAAATTCATACATGGGGGGGGGGGTGTCCCTCAGCCCAACTTGCACCCTTTCCAATCTGAGACCCCTTCGGGATGTCCAACTGCCGATTTAGGCCTGATCCCTGTAGGACATTCCTCTCACAATCTAGTACTGCTGGCTCTTAACCACTCTCTTGCCTGCCAGCCTGATTGCCCCCTAACCACTTCTGCCTGCCAGCCTGATTGCCCCCTAACCACTCCCCTGCTGGCCTGATCACCCCTAACTACCCTCCTCTGCCGGCCTGATCGTCCCCATCTGCCCTCCCCTGCCTGCCTGGTCACTCCCAACTGCCCTCCCCTGCCATCCTGGTCACCCCCAGCTTCCCTCCCCTGCTGGCCTGATCTCACCCCAAACTGCCCTCCCCTGCTGGCCTGATGACCCCCAACTGCCCTCCCTTGCCAGCCTGGTTATAGCCAACTGCCCTCCCCTGCAGGACTGGTTACCCCCAACTGCCCTCCCCTGCTGGCCTGTTCGCTCCCAACTGCCTTTCCCTGCCAGCCTGTTTGCCCCCAACTGCCCTTCCCTGCTGGCCATCTTGTGGTGGCCATCTTGTGAGGGCATCATGAGAAGGCATGATGACACCTAGGCTTTTATTATATAGGATATGAATAAGATCATGTGATACCTTTCTCCGACTGGCTTACTTTGCTTAGCATAATGTTCTCCAGTTCTATCCACACTGTTGCAAATGGTAAAAGTTCCTTTTTTATAGCAACATAGTATTCCATTGTGTAGATGTACCACAGTTTTTAAATCCACTCATCTACTTATAGGCACTTAGGCTGTTACCAAATCTTAGCTATTGTAAATTGTGCTGCTGTGAACATAAGGATGCATATATCCTTTCTGATTGGTGTTTCTGGTTTCTTTTTTTTTTTTTTTTAATTTATCTTTATTGTTCAGATTATTACAGTTGTTCCTCTTTTTTCCCCCATAGCTCCCCTCCTCCCAATTCCCACCCCAACCTCTGACCTTGCCCCCCCCATTGTCCTCATCCATAGGTGTACAATTATTGTCCAGTCTCTTCATGCATCCCCAACACCCTTAACCCCCGAAAATTGTCAGTCCACTCCCTTTCTATGC
>PVJC01034050.1:0-19032 GCA_004026665.1 Murina feae
AAAAGATAAAAATCACTTAATCATATCAATTGATGCAGAAAAAGCATTTGACAAAATCCAGCACCCGTTTTTGATAAAAACTCTCAGCAAGGTAGGAATAGAAGGATCTTACCTCAACATAATAAAAGCTATTTATGACAGACCCACAGCCAACATCATACTCAATGGGCAAAAATTAAAACCATTTCACCTTAGAACAAGAACAAGACAGGGTTGCCCACTCTCACCACTCCTGTTCGACATAGTACTGGAAGTATTAGCCATTGCGATTAGACAAGAAGAAGATATAAAAGGCATCCAAATTGAAAAAGAAGAAGTAAAACTGTCCTTATTTGCAGATGACATAATAGTGTACATAAAAAACCCTAAAGACTCCATCAAAAAATTATTAGACTTAATAAATGAATTCGGCAATGTAGCAGGATACAAAATTAACGCCAAGAAATCTATGGCATTTTTGTACACCAATAGTGAATGTACAGAAAGAGAGACTAAAAAAACAATGCCATTTACCATCACACCAAAAAAACTAAGATACCTAGGAATAAGCTTAACTAAAGAGGTAAAAGACCTCTACTCAGAAAACTACAGGATGTTGAAAAAAGAGATAGAGGAAGACATAAACAGATGGAAGAACTTACCATGTTCATGGATTGGTAGAATCAATATTATTAAAATGTCAAAGCACTACCTAAAACAACTTATAAATTCAACGTAATCCCCATTAAAATACCAATGGCATATTTTACAGACCTAGAAGGAACTCTCCAAAAATTCATCTGGAATAAAAAAAGACCCCGAATAGCTGCAGCAATCCTGAGAAAGAAGAACAAAGTAGGAGGGATCTCAATACCAGATATCAAGCTGTCTTATAAAGCCACTGTTCTCAAAACTGCCTGGTACTGGCACAAGAATAGACATATAGATCAATGGAATAGAATAGAGAACCCAGAAATCGACCTGGACCAATATGCTCAATTAATATTTGACAAAAGAGGCAAGGACATACAATGGAATCAAGACAGTCTCTTCAATAAATGGTGCTGGGAAAATGGGACATATATATGCAAAAAAAAAATGAAACTAGACCACCAACTCACACCATACACAAAAATAAACTCGAAATGGATAAAAGACTTAAACATAAAACAGGAAACCATAAAAATACTAGAGGAATGCAAGGGCAACAAAATCTCAGACATATGCCAAAGCGGTTTCTTCACTGATACAGCCCCTAGGGCATTGGAAACTAAAGAGAAAATAAACAAATGGGACTTTATCAAAATAAAAAGCTTCTGCACAGCAAAAGAAACCATCAACAAAACAACAAGAAAATCCACTACATGGGAGAACATATTTGCCAATGCTATCACTGATAAAGGTTTAATCTCCAACATTTATAGGGAACTCATACAAGTTAACAAAAAGAAGACAAACAATCCAATCAAAAAAATGGGCAAAGGACCTAAATAGACACTTTTCAAAAGAGGATATTCAGAAAGCCAAGAGACATATGAAAACATGCTCAAAGTCACTAATCATCTGAGAGATGCAAATCAAAACAACAATGAGGTACAATCTCACACCTGTCAGAATGGCTATCAACAACAAATCAACAACGACGAGTGCTGGAGAGGATGCGGAGAAAAAGGAACACTCGTGCACTGCTGGTGGGAATGCAGACTGGTGCAGCCACTATGGAGGACGGTATGGAGTTTCCTCAAAAAATTAAACATGGATCTCCCTTTTGACCCTGTGATCCCACTTCTGGGAATATATCCTAAGCAACCAGAAACACCCATCAGAAAGGACATATGCATCCCTATGTTCATAGCAGCACAATTTACCATAGCTAAAATTTAGATACAGCCTAAGTGCCCATCAGCAGATGAATGGATTAGAAAACTGTGGTATGTCTACACAATGGAATACTATGCTGCTGTAAAAAGGAAGGAGTTCCTAGCATTTGAAGCAGCATGGATGGAACTGGAGAACATAATGCTAAGTGAAGTAAGCCAGTCAATGAAAGAAAAATACCACATGTCCTCACTCATTTATGGATAATAATAACCATTATAAACTGGTGAACAAAAACAGATACAGAGGCAGAGCAGCATCACACAGACTGTCAAATTACAGCAACAAGGACAGGGACAATGGCAGGGGTAACAGATCAGCCAAGGGACTTTGGTGCATGCAATTAAGCATAACCAATGGACACAAAACACTGGGGGGAATGGGAAGCTGGGGGAAGGGCAGGGGGAAAAAGAGATATATGTACTAATCTTTGTAAAACTTTATGTAATAAAAAATAATCTATTATGCCTTCCAATTAAAAAAAATAAAATAAAATGACAAAGGGTAAAGATAGAGAATCTTAAAAACAACAAGAGAAAAGCAGTTAATTATCTTCAGGGGAATGCCCATATGACTGTCAGCTGATTTCTCAACAGAAACATTGCAGGGAAGAAGGGAGTGGCAAGAAATATTCAAAGTGATGAATAGCAAGGATCTATAACCAATATGACTCTACCCAGCAATGCTATCATTTAGAATTGAAGATCAAATAAAGAGCTTCCCAGACAAAAAAATAAATAAGTAAAAGCTAAATGGGTTTATCACCACCAAACCAGTATTACATCAAATATTAAAGGGTATTCTTTAAGAAGAGGAAGAAGAAGCAGAAGCAGAAAGAGAAAAAAAGGAAAAAAATATGAACAATAAAATGGCAGTGATTACATATCTATTGACAATTGTATCTAAAAATCAAAATAAATGAACAAGGACTCTAATGAACAATATAAACTGATGAATAAAATAGAACCAGAGGAATGGAATCATGGAACAGTATGATGAATCTCAGAGGGAAGGGGAGAGGGGGGAGTGAGAAGAAATTAACCAACGCACTTATATGCACATATGCATTATGTATGGACACTGAGAATAGGGTGGCGAAGGACTAGGGTGGGGTGGAAACCTGGTAGATGGGGTCATTGGGGAAAAATATCCTCAATAATAAAGATTTTTTAAAAAGCTAAAATTAAAGTAAAATATATAAAAATTAAAAATAAATAGCCTGTCTCCAATGACTTACAGCCTTCTATACAGACATTAAGAAATATACTTTCAAACTATGTCTTGGAATCCCTTCTCAGAACGTATTATTAAGATGGGCCTCTATGAGAGACAGTAGGGTAGGTTTTTGCTTAATCTATTTTAGTCCTAGATCATAATTTCATTGTATTTTTAAACTTAACTTAAAAATCCCCATTCATCTGTTATATACAATAATAGCAAGAGTTCAGAGAATGTGGGTTAACCATTTTCTGGCATGTAGCAACCAATTTACTAAACTGCTACTATGTAGAAAAAGGGTCTGGGCTCCCTTTCTGCTGTATTTGGCAAAACATTTGTTAACAATTTTCTTTTCCAAGTTACTCCTGCAGGGAAACTTTGGTGGCCTCATCCACAAGTAGCTCAAGAGAAAAAAAAGCAGTTGGTGATTGTGAACAGTCAGCAATGCAACAGGAGGTGGCACTCTTGTCCCAGTGAGCGATATAGAGCAATTCATTAGTCAAAGGATGCACCTCTTCAAGTGATGTGGTTGGTCTGAACACCACTGGGAGTCTGCCTGACAGTTGGAACAGTTACTGAGCACAGACCCAGCCATAGATAAGCTTGAGAAAGTGGGCTGGTACAACAAGGCAGGGAGGCAAAATGTCATAGAGCAACAACCAAAGAAAAATAAGAACTAGTGTCTTAAAAGTACATAACAGTACACTTATTAGTCACCTTCATTATTTATTTTAATCTTTATGACAATCATCTTTTCACTGGTGCTCCCTACACATGCCTAAAACAATTATTAGATAACTAGAGTCTTGTTGCGCAAAAATTCATGCACTTGGCGATTGCAGGGTCAGGGTTCCTCAGCCTGGGCTGTGCCCTCTCACAGTCCGGGACCCCCCAGGGGATATCCAACAGATGGCTTTGGCCCATTCCCCTTAGACACTTTCTTAGTTCCTATATGCAAGGTTCTAGTTTAAGTACTGGGAGCATAGGGTATAAAAATGGGTAGCATAATGAAGAAATTTATCGTATAGTGATTCTTAATATTTAATTGTTCTTTACAATTTCAAGGTTAAATTTCATCATTGCTTTGGGGAAAATCTGGTAATAATAGTGTTTTTCCTGGGTTATAACTGATAGATGGTTTTCTGCTGTTTTTTCTAACTGTGGTTTATTTTAGTAATTCCCTAATGCATGGACTCTTGCCCACAATAAATCTTTTAGCCTTCCTCTGCTAATTAACACTGCCTCAGAAGATCCTCTTGATATTTATTACCTTATCTTTGGGTTAAAAAACAACCAACCAGTAGAGGACCCTATGTAAAATTAGTTCCTTTTTCAATATCTTATGCATAATTGTGAATTAAGGCCTTTGGACAGTCAGGGTCCTGGAAAGAATCACAAGATACCTCCAAGTGGTGAGAAGAGCACTGATTGTGGAGGTTAGGGCAGTGTTTAGAAAAGCAAGCTTTCCCAGGGCTAGCAAAATAAGGCCATAGTCCTGCTCCTAGGCCTCAAGAAACAAGGGGAGGGAACAGATTGGGGAACTCAGAGAGGGTAGCTGGAGGGAGAGGACTGCCTGACCGGAGCTGAAGCTTTCTGCAGACAGAGGGAGCTTTTCCATGGTGACAAGCAGGTGATGAAGCTGAGAATTCCTGTTTTCACCTCATTCTTCTACCAACCCAATCTGCCACCAGACCCCATGGAATCTAGAGGGCAAGGGATTCAGTTGATATAGTTGACAAAGGTCAGCCTCCTGTGTCATAGATTCAAGGATCACACCTTGGGAAGGGGATAAGAGAAATAAATTAGCAATCATTTTATGAAGTACTGTAAATACAAAGGGTTATAAGAAGGAACAGGGACAATGGTAGCTCATAGGCAGGCTACCCCAGATTGCAGGTTAGCTGGAAGGCATCCTAGATGAGATGATTTGGATAGACTCCCTGGTCAAGTGTAATTATCTGTATCCTTTTTTCATATTTATTTAACTTTTATTGAATCCTTCAAAGATCTATAATAAATTACGTGTCTATGAGTTTTCTTTTTATTTCTCTCCCAATTTCACCTTCAAACTTTTAAAAATTCAGTAGATTATCTATTTACTTTTTTAAGTTGTATATTTTAGAACTAAGATATCATCGGCGTATAAGGTTACAATTGTTTTAGACATATGCTGTAGTGATTTGCTATTTGTCTGTATTTCAAAATTATCACCACAATAATTCCCATTAATAACCATCACTACAAGCATAGTTCGAAAATATTTTTTTCTTGTGATGAGAACTTTTAAGAACTGCTCCTTGAGCAACTTTCAAGTATACAATACAATCTTACTACTATAGTCTTTATGCTATACATCATATCTCCATGATTTAAAAAAATTTTATATATGGAAATTTATAATATTTAACCCTCTTCACCCATTTTGTACACTTCCTCCACTCCCATCTGGCAACTACCAATCTGTTCTTTGCATCCATTGGCTCATTTTCATTTCATTTTATTTTTTTAGATTTCACATGTTGAGATGACATGGTATTTATATTTGTCTGTCTGACTTATTTAACTTAGCTAATGCCCTCTAAATCCATTCATATTTTCATAAATGGAAGGAGTGTCTTCTTCTTTATGGCTAAATAATATTTCATGGTATAATATGTATCACATTTTTTATCCATTCATCCATTGATGAACACTTAGGTTGTTTCCATCTCTGGCCAGCCTACATAATAAAACCCGAATATGCAAATCGACTGAACAGAGGAATGACCAGAAGGACTGGTTGCTATGACATGCACTGACCACCAGGGGGCAGATGCTCAACATAGGAGCTGTCCTTGGTGGTCAGTGCATCCCACAGTGGGAGTGCCACTCAGCCAGAAGCCAGGCTCACAGCTGGTGAGGGCAGTGGCAGTGGCAGGAGCCTCTCTCCCCTCTACTGCAGGTGGGTGGTAAGGAGCAAGGGAACTTGGACTGTGAGAGCCCCATACTGCAAGAGGGATGTCTGACTGCCGTCAGGGGATTGGGCCTAAGCTGGCAGGTGAACATTCCCTGAGGAGTCCTGGACTTCAAGAGGGTGTAGGTCAGGCTGAGGGGACCCCACCTGCCCAAGTGCATGAATTTCTAATTTTAAATAATACTACAATGAACATGTGGGTGCAGATGTCTTTTTGAGTTAGTGTTTTCATTTTCATCACATACATGGAAGTGGAACTGCTAGACATACTGTAGCTCTGTTTTTAATTTCTTGAAGCACCTCCTTATTGTTTTCCATAGAGGCTGCACCAATTCACATTTCTACCAACAGTGCACATGGTTGCCTATTTTCTGCATCCTTGCTAGCCCTTGTAATTTCTTGTGTTTTTGACCTTAGGTAGTCTAACAGGTGTGAAGTGATATTTCATTGTGCTTTTTATTTGTATTTCTCTTTCGATTAGTGATGTTGAGTACCTTTTTATGTACCCTTTGGTCATTTGTATGCCTTCCTTGGTATTATTTTTATTCATATCCATTGTCCATATTTAAAACGGATTGTGATTTTGTTTTTATTTTTTTTTCTATTGAGTCTTATGACTTCTTCATATATTTTGAATTTTAACTCCTTATCAGGTGTATTTTGCAAATATTTTCTACCATTTGGCATGTTGCCTTTTTATTTTTTCCTTCGCTATGCAGAAGTTATTTTAAAATAAAATATGTTTTTGTTAGTTTTAGAGTGTGTAAGGGAAAGGAAGAAAGAGATGGAAATATAGATGAGAGAGAAACACCAATCAACTGCCACCCGCATGCTCCTACTGGGGTCGAGCATGCAACCTGGGCATGTGCCCTGATTAGGAATGGAAACATGACCTCTTGGTGCATGGGTCAACACTCAACCACTGAGCCACACTGGCCGGGCAGTGCAGAAGCGTTTTAGTTTAATGCACTCCCACTTGTTTATTTTTGCTTTTCTTACCTTTGCCTTTGGTGTATAATTAAAAAAAAACTTGACATGCCAAAACTCATGTCAAGGGACTTACCTCTTATGTTTCATCTAATAGGGTTTTTTTATGTTTGTAATTTTTTAAAAATATGTTTTTATTAATTTCAGAGAGAAGGGAGAGGAAGAGAGAGTGAGAAACATCAATGATGAGAGGGATTAATTGATTGCTGCCTCCTCCACACCCACAATGGGGACCAAGCCTGCAACCCAAACATGTACCCTGAATGGAAATTGAACCATGACCTCCTAATTCATGGGCTGACACTTAATTACTGACCCACACTGGACAGGCTTCATCTAGCAGTTTCATGGTTTTAGGACTTATTCAAGCCTTTGCCCCATTTTGAGTTAATTTGGTGGGCATTATAAGATAGTGATCTGATTTCATTTTTTTGTATGTGGATGTCCAGGTTTCCGAACACCATTTATTGAAAGGGATTGTCTTTTCCCCATTGTATATTGTTGGTTCCTTTGTTGTAAAATAATTGACCATAAATGTGTGCGTTTATTTCTGGGTTCTCTATTCTGCTCCCTTGATCCATTTGTCTGCTGTTATGCCAATACCATCCTGTTTTACTACTATAGCTTTATTATACAATTTTGAAATCAGATGTTTCCAGTGTTTTTTCCCCCTTCAATATTACTTTGGCTACTTGATGTTTTTTTGGTTCCATGAAAGTTTTGCAACTTATTTTCTATTTATGTGAAAAATGCCATTGGAATTCTGATAGAGGTTGCAATGAATGTGAAGGCTGCTTTGGGTAGTATGGACATCTAATCTAATCTAATAAAAGAGTAATATGCAAATTGGCCCTCACTCCATTACACCCACACGCCACGCCCACATGCCACGCCCACCAACCAATCAGGAGCAAATATGCAAATTAACTCAACTAAGATGGCTGCAGCCTCAAAGCTGGAGTTGCCCCAGGCAATGGAGGAAGCCAGGGCCCTGTGGGCCCTGAGCTCTACTCAAGGCTACAAAGTTTCAATTATAGAAGATAAACAAACCCCAGATACCTGCCAGGCTGGGACCTAGGGTTGCCAGGTTTCTAGCAGGGGACCAAGGCAACAAAGTTTCAATTATAGAAGTTGAATAAATCCCAGATACCTGCTTCCAGCCAGGCACCCAAGTAGGGACCCGAACCCTGAAGGGGTTGTGAGCAGCCTGAAAATGGCCCTCAGCCCCTCACTCAGGCTGGCCACAGCCCCAAGGGGTGAGGGTCCTCATTGGGGGGCTTGGACAGCCTGCAAACAGCCCCTCACCCAGGCTGGCCAGGCACACCAGCAGGTGGACATCCCCTGAGGGGTCCCAGACTGCGAGAGGGCACAGGCCAGGCTGAGGGACCCCCCACCCCCTGTATGCACAAATTTTTGTGCACCGGGCCTCTAGTTTTAATAATATTTACTCTTTCAATTCATAAACACAGAATATCTTTGAATTTGTTTGTATTTTCTTCAATTAATTTTATCATTGGCTTATACTTTTCAATGTGCATGTCTTTTACTTGCTTGGTTAAATTTATTCCTAGGTATTTTATTTATTTTTAAAAACATATTTTCATTGATTTTAGAGAGGAAAGGAGAGAGAAGGAGAGGGAGAGAGAGATGGAAACATCAATGATGAGAAGGAATCATTGATTGGCTGCTTCCTGCATGTTCCCTACTAGGGATCAAACCCACAACACAGGCATGTACTCTTGACCAGAATCCATCCCAGGACCCTTCAGTCTTCAGGTTGACACTCTATCCACTGAGCCAAACTGGCTAGGGCAGTATTTTATTTTTTTAATGTAATTGTAATAGGATTGTTTTCTTAATTTCTCTTTCTGATAGTTCTTTATTAGTATATAGAAGAACAAAATATTTTTTGTATACAAATTCATGTACATTGAATTTTATTGAATATATTTACCTTATTAATTCTTAATTATGCTTTACTAGGTTGCTTAACATGGATATCAGCAAATTATATTTCACAAATTACTGGACAAATATGTGGACTATTTTTGTTCTTCTGTATTTGGAATGACCATGATGATCTTAATTTTCTGACTGATTTTTTTGATAACATTTTAGTGGTTTGGGAATTGCTTAATCAGGAGCTAAGTAAAGATTTTCTATGTATGTAATATTTACTTAATATGAGTACTGAAAGAACTGGAGTGAAAAGGAGAACCCAATCTGCATAGGACATATTTATGCTGTAGTTAATATGCATGGAGCAAATTTTAATACTTTCATGAGCCATCATGAATATAAATGTTTGGGCACATCTCTAAATCTTGTGTTTGGTTAAGCTACAAAGTGTAGATTATTATGTCAAATGGTATGAACATTTTTATAGTTTTGGATCCATATTGCCTCATTGCCTTCAGAAAGGTTGTACACTATTATACACCTGCTTTGTGTTTGCTTTCTGTTTCCTGTTAGTTGGCTGATAGGTTAGCTTAGCTTTATCAATGGCCTTTTACCCTGACAAATAGTAATTGGTTCCAATTTCCACCTTCTTTATATCTTCTTAGAAGTAGCCTTTATTGTGCTGGCTTAGAAATATGAACATCCTGTAGGAGCCTCTCCTCAGATGTCTGAGTCCCAGCTTCTCCAAAGATTCATTATACTATCCTTTTATTAGTTTATGTTTGGAGTTTACTTTTATATGGTCTTATTATCTCACATTTTTTTCTTTGTTTGTAGCCCATTTTCGATTGGCTTCCAGTTTTATAGATTTGTGAGATCTAAATAATCTAGTCTGTCATGCTGGAAACAAAAACCCCCCAATATTATTATTTCTTTTCATCTCTGTTGTAACTTTGGTTGTGTGTTCTCTTTTCAGTTAAAATTTCTTGTGCTTTCTCTCTTTTTTCTTGATCAATTGAGCCAGAGGTTTGAAAATTTTATTAATATTTTCAAAGAACCATATTTTGTGTGTAATGAATTTCTGTTTTTTCTATCTCACCAACTTCTGCTCTTATCTACATATTTTATTTTTCACATTTATTACTCTTCCTCCTGCCTTATAAATTTCCTTCTAAAGTCCCCAGATAGAATTTAGTAGGAATTAGTTGACAGAAAAGAAATGCAATTTTCATAACCCTAGTCCTAGTTCTATAAAAAGCAGGAAAGAAAAATGCATTTGGACATGAGAGACAATCACTTAAGAACCAACTAATATAATAAAAAATAATATTTTTGGAATATAACTTCTACTTTTTAGGGAAGAAAAAGACAACATTTACTTATTTTTAAAAAATCTTTCCTCTCCTCCTTTGTCTCCTTTTGTTATGGCTGTAGGCACAGGTGAATAATGGTCACATATAGAAGAACTGGGAAGGTTATGCTCTTTAAGCCTTTCTCATTTGCATCCTTGAAACACTGTGTTTTCTGTAAGGTATAATGAGCTGCTCTTTATTACACTGTGGTAATGCTAAGGGACAGGTGTTTAAATATGACGTGGGTTTGTATCCTGGCTCACTTTCTAACTTCTCCAAGCATTAATTTCCTTATCTGCTGTGAGGGCTGAAATGAAATAATTCTGTAAAAGTCAGTTCTGAGCACATGATAAGTGCTCAACAAATTCTAGCTTTTTACTCTAATCACACACAAATCCTACCTCTATGGAAGATATTTTTTTCTCATACAAAACACTGCAGAAATGTCTATCATCTATCAATTCCCATCCAAAATAACTTAATATTCAAAAGCTTCTATGGCCATGCAGTGACATTACAGAAAAGCAAAAACCAAAACCAAAAACAAAAACCAAAAAACACCACACACACAACTATTTGGATAAAGACCAAGAAAGTGACAGGTGTTTGAAATATTGACTGGCTGACAAAGTAATTGGAGTTGCTTAATGGTGCACTAGGGCAATGCAAACAAGTCCCTTTATATAAGTAATATATTTGCCTTTCAGTTCTTTCTTAGGTATATAAGAAGTAGAGAAAAAATATATTTTTATATCATAACTATAGGTTATACTCACCTTGAGGGATTTCTAATTCCTAAAAATCAATGAAAAAATGTTTACCGTATTTCCTTTTTGTTTTATGTGAATATCATTGCTTGTATATTTCTTTCCTTATAATTTATGTACCACTTGAAATGTTTTAGACATTTGAACAGTTGTCTGCAAGAAGGCACAGCAATTCTCCTGGAGCCTTGGGTCCTGTCAAAACTGGGTAGCTTTCTTTGCACAAGCCTATGTATGAAGTGGCAATCAAAGAGTATGCTATCCAAGTCTGTGTCCATAATACACTGCGTTCCTCAAACACTGCATTTGCTGTGAATATAATGAGTTGCTATGTCACTATAGCATGTTGAATCCTAAGAGGCAGGTGCTTAAATCAGATGTAGGGTTGTATCTTCTTGGCTTAGTTTCCAGCTATGTCTGTGGCCTTGAGTAAGTTATCTAACTTCGCTCATTGTCTGTTTCCTGATCTGCTGTGAGGGCTGAAATGAAATAATTCTGTGAAAGTCAGTTCTAGGCACATGATAAGTGCTCAACAAATTCTAGTTTTTTATTCTAGTCACACAAATCCCACCTCCATGGAAGATATGTTTTTTCTCATACAAAACATTAGAGAAATGTCTATTATATGTTAATTTTCTGAAGTCCGTAGGTGGAAGAACTCAATGTTCAAAAACTTCCATGGTCATGTAGTGACATTACATGAAAAAAAAAAAACACCCCACAAAAAACACCATACACGCAAATATTTGGATAAACACCAAGAAAGCAACAGGTGTTTGAAATATTGGCTGGCTGACAAAGTAATTTGAGTTGCTTAATGGTGCAATAGGGCAATGCAAACCAGTTTCTTTAGATATGTAATATCCTTAGCTTTAAGTTCTTCCTTAGGTACCTAATAATTGGGGAAATAAGATATTTTTACATAAAAACTGGATAGAGGGGTTCCAAAATGGTGGCAGAGTACGTGGAAGCTACCCTGACACTCCCCCAAGATGGAACTGGAATTACAAGTAAAATACAGTAAAACCATCCTGAATAATCTAGCTGAATAACCAAGAAAGGAAAGTGGAGACCATATACAGACTGGTAGGAAGTGTGGAGGCAAGAGAGAGCTAGTCTGCTAGGCCACAGACAGCAGCTGAAGATCCAGAGGAATATCTCAGCTGTGTGGAGCTTCCACTGAGAACTTTGGGGTCTCAACCCTAAGCTGGGCTTCCCATCTCAGAGCCTCAGAACTGAGAAAGGTACCCACATAACATCTCCTGTGAAAAGCAGCAGGGTTGTTGTCTGCCAGGTAGAGAAGCCTGGAAATGCAGGCATTCTCTTAAAGGGCCAATACACACAATTTTGCGAGCAGTCCTCACCTTGGGCTCTGGCAGAGGGAGGGCAGTTTGGATTGGAGCTGTGTGAGGAGAATCCAGGATTGGGGTCTCTTGGGTTAGAGCTCAGAAGGCAGAGACCCCAGTTTCCTGTGAGAGTCATTCCGTCATACTGCAGAGGAAATCTCTCTCAGTCAGACCATTACCATGCAGACAGCTTTTGTCTGTGGGGGTTGGGAGAAACTATTGCTCCACCCTGGGGAGTCTATAGCTTTCAGTTTTCTATAGCTTGAGGCTAATTAAGACTGAGAATACCAATCAGTCTGCAGGCAGAGGCGAATACCTAGAGGCAGATCGCTGATCTGCTTCTGGACCTGGGAGTAAGGAAAAGCAGACTATGTCCATATCTTGGTTCTTTCCAAAGGCACCTAGCCACAGCAAAGACAGCCGTGAATAGCTGATAGCTCCATATAGTACTCAGGGCCAGTCACAAATAGTGTCTGATGTTATCCTATACCAGAAAGTGGGAGTCATAGCTGATTTATCTAATACATAGACACATACTCAATAGGCAGCAAAATTGGAAGACAAAAATAAACAACCACACAACAAACAAAAAATCAACAAAAAGCCCCACGTGAAAGAACAAAAGAATTCTCCAGAAGAGCTAAAGGAAGTGAAGATTAAGACATTTACCACATATATGATTCAGAATAATGATGACAAGAATGCTCATCAGCATGACAAAGTAGGATTTATTCTGGGGATGCAAGGCTGGTACAATATTTGCAAATCAATAAATATGATACATCATATAAACAAACTGAAGCTCAAAAATCACGATTATATCAATAGACACAGAGAAAGCATTCAGCAAAGTCCAACACTCATATATTTTTTTCCTTGATTAAAGTATTACAAATAGTAGTACATATGTCTCCTTTTTTCCCCATTGACCTTCCCCTGGCCTCCCCTACCGCCCAGCACATGCCCTTACCCCCATGCCCAGTGTCTTTGTCCATTGGTTATGGTTATATGCATGCATATAAGTCCTTCGATTGATCTCTTACCATCCCCAACACTCCCCTGCTGTAATTTGACAGTCTGTTCAATGCTTCTCTACCTCTGCATCTATCTTTTTGTTCATTAGGTTATAATGTTCTTTATTATCCATAAATGAGTGAGATCATGTAGTATTTTTCTTCCACTGCCTGGCTTTTTTCACTTAGCATAATGCTTTCCAGTTTCATCCATGCTGTTGCAAATGGTAAGAATTCCTTCTTTTTTTAGAACAGTGTGGTATTCCATTGTGTAGATGTACCACAGTTTTCTAATCAATTCATCTGCTGATGGGCATTTAGGCTGTTTCCAAATCTTAGCTATTGTAAATTGTGCTGCTATGAACATAGGGGTGCATATATCCTTTTTGATTGGTGTTTCTGGTTTCTTGGGATACATTCCTAGAAGTGGGATCACTGGGTCAAATGACAGTTCCATTTTTAAATTATTGAGGAAACACCATACTGTTTTCCACAATGGCTATACCAGTCTGCATTCTCACCAGCACTTTTTCTCCACATCCTCTCCAAAACTTGTCATTTGTTGATTTGTTGATGATAACCATTCTGACAGGTGTGAGATGTGGTGTGAGATGGTACCTTGTTGTTGTTTTGATTTGAATTTCTTGGTTGATAAGTGACTTTAAGCATGTTTTCATGGGTCTCTTGGCTTTCTGAATGTTCTCTTTCAAAATGTGTCTACTTAGGTCCTTTGCCCATTTTTTTATGGGGTTGTTTATCTTCCTTTTGTTAAGTTATATGAGTTTTCTGTAAATGTTGGAGATTAAACCCTTATCGATAATAACATTGGCAAATATGTTTTCTCATGCAGTGGGCTTTCTTGTTGTTTTGTTGATGGATTCTTTTGTTGTGCAGAAGCTTTTTATTTTGATGTAATCCCATTTGTTTATTTTCTCCTTAGTCTCTTTTACCCTAGGATCTGTGTCTGTAAAGATACTGCTACCACATATGTCTGCAATTTTTCTGCCTATGGAATCTTATAGGGTTTTTATGATTTCCCGTTTTGCATTCAAATCCTTTAGCCATTTTGAGTTTGTTTTTGTGTATGGTGTAAGTTGGTCATCTAGGTTCATTTTTTTTTTTGCATGTATCTGACAAAATTTCCCAGCACTATTTATTAAGGAGACTGTTTTGACTCCATTGTATGCTCTTGCCTCCTTTGTCAAATATTAATTGAGTATAATGGCTTGGGTCAATTGCTAGATCATCTATTCTGTTCCATTGGTCTATATGTCTGTTCTTGTGCCAGTACCAGGCAGTTTTGAGAACCATGGCTTGGCAATATAGTTTGATGTCTGGTATTGTGATCCCTCCAACTTTGTTCTTCTTTCTCAGACAGCAGTGGCTATTTGGGGTCTTTTTTTTAAAATTCCAGATGAATTTTTGGAGAGTTTGTTCTAGATCTTTGAAATATGTTGTTGGTATTTTAATAGGTATTGCATTGAATCTATAGATTGTTTTAGGTAGTATGGACATTTTGATGATGTTGATTCTACCAATCCATGAACATGGATGTTCTTCCATTTGTTTATATCTTCCTCTATCTTTTTCAATGTCCTGTAGTTTTCTGAGTACAGGTCTTTTATGACCTTGGATAAGTTTATTCTTAGGTATCTTAGTTTTTTTTGCTGCAATAGTAAATGGGATTATTTTTTACATTTCTCTTTCTGTGAGTTCATTATTGCTGTATAAAAAACCCACAGATTTCTGGGTGTTAATTTTGTATCCTGCTACATTGGCAAATTCATTTATTAGGTCTAGTAGTTTTTTTGGGTTTTCTATGTATAGTATCATGTCATCTGCAAATAAGGATAGTCTTACTTCTTCTTTTCCAATTTAGATGCCTTTTATTTTTTCTTCTTGTCTGATCGCTATTGCTGTACTTCTAGTACTATGTCAAACAGGAGTGGTGAAAGTAGGCATCCTTGTCTTGTTCCTGTTCTTAGGGGAAATCTGCCCATTGAGTATGATGTTGGCTGTAGGTTTGTCATGTAGAGCTTTTATTATGTTGAGGTATGATCCTTCTATTCCCACCTTGCTGAGAGTTTTTATCATGAAAGGGTGTTGCGGGGAGAAACCAAGATCACGGCATAGGTAAACACCTGAAATTGCTGCCTCACACAACCACTTCAAAAATACAACTAAAAGACAAAACGAACATCATCCAGAACCACAGGAAGGATGGCTGAGTGGAAATTCTACAACTAGAAGGAAAGAGAAAAGCACACTGAGACTCAGAGGAGGTGCAAAAGTAAAGTGCAGAGGTATGGAGGCGTGTACAAAAAGGGCTGGCAACTGAGGACACAGTTGTTTTTTTTCAATCTATAGGAAGACACAAGCTCCTGACTGCTCTGAACTCCAGCTCCAGGCGAGTCTCTGGGGATCCAGACTCATATGGGGAGAAACTGAACTGTCTGGCATCGGGAGGAACTATAGGGTGGCTTTCTCCCAGAGGTGCTTGCAACGATTAGCAATTACCATGGGACACTGAGACCAGGGACTTCTTAGGGCTGGGCTGAGGATCAGCCAGAGTTGTTTGCTCCTCCCTGTTGATTCCCTGAGACCTGCCCCACCCAAGCTGTGTGCAGAGGCTTTTGTATATGAATGACCTGGTCCTTTGAAATCTAAAATTACCTAACAAACTGCAGCTGGGTCAGAGAGACCCAGAACATCCAAAAGAAGGCCCAAGGCCCCATAGCAGCTTGCATTGCTTCACAGCTGGGCCTCATCTGGGCACCTCCAAACCCCAAACAAAGAAGAAGAATCTGAAGATCTCTCCATAGCTCCTACTGGGTAGCCTCAGGCAGAGGCTAAATTAGCACCTCCTTAGAGATCCAAGATTCAGTGTATCCAGTGGTCAGAGTGGGACCATTCAGATTACAACTCCTCAGATCCATAAGGGACACACTCAGGAGCAGACACAATGAGCACCAAAGCCCCACTGAAGCAAGTCCTGCCCCATAAGGGTATCTCCAGCACAGAATTTCTCCCACCGTAGACACAGCTGATTCTCACAGCCAATTGGCCTGGAGGTCAATTCCTCCCAGTGATACATATAACAATTAAGGTTTAACTACAACAAGACTGTGCACAAAACCCACATAGGGGTGCACCAAGAGTGTCCACCTCAGGTAATTGGGGAGGCTGAGCCACTGGGCCCTATAGGACACCTGGCATAGAAAACCAATCTATCAACACAGGGAAGCAACCAAAATGCAGAGACAAAGAAACAGGTCACAAATGACAGAAATGGGGAAAGCAAACTACTGGATATAGAGTTCAAAACCATGGTTATAAGGTTTTTCAAGAATTTTCTAGAAACTGTTAATAAAATTAGTGAGACCCTCCATAAATCTAGTGAGACCCTTAAGGATATAAAAAAGGATCAACTAGAAATTAAGCATACACTTAATAAAGAATATTATACAGAGATCCAACAGCAGACTAGAGGACTGCAAGAATCAAGTCAAAGGTTTGAAATATGAAGAAGCAAAAAACTCCCAACCTGAAAAGCAAAAAGAAAAAATAATCCAAAAGTATAAAGATAGTGTAAGAAGCCTCTGGAATAACTTCAAGTGTACCAACATATGAATTATGGGGGTGCCAGAAGAAGAGAGAGAGCAAGGTATTGAAAACCTATTTGAAGAAATAATGACAGAAAACTTCCCCCACCTGGTGAAAGACATTGACTTACAAGTCCAAGAAGCACAGAGAACTCCAAACAAAAAGAATCAAAAGAGGACCACACCAAGACATATCTTAATTAAAATGCCAAGGGCAAAAGATAAAGAGAGAATCTTAAAAGCAGCAAGAGAAAAACAGTTAGTTACCTCCAAGGGAGTACTCATAAGATTGTCAGCTGATTTCTCAATAGAAACTATGCAGGCCAGAAGGGAGTGGCAAGAAATATTCAAAGTGATGAATAGCAAGAACCTACAACCACGATTACTTTACCCAGCAAAGCTATCATTCAGAATTGAAGGTCAGATAAAGAGCTTCACGATAAGAAAAAGCTAAAGGAGTTCATCACCACCAAACCAGTATTATATGAAATGCTGAAAGGTATCCTTTAAGAAGAGGAGGAAGAAGAAAAAGTAAAGATAAAAATTATGAACAACAAATACATACCTAACAAGTAAATCTAAAAATCAAGTGAATAAATAATGTGATGAACAGAATAAACAGATGAATATAATAGAATCAGGGGCATAGAAAGAGTGGACTGACAATTCTCGGGGGGAAAGGGGTGTGGGAAGAGACTGGACAAAAATTGTACACCTATGGATAAGGACATTGGCGGGGGGGGGGGTAAGAGCAGAGGGTGGGGCGGAAAATGGGTGGAGTATAGCTATGGGGGGAAAAAGAGGAACAACTGTCATAATCTGAACAATAAAGATTTAATTACAAAAAGGTGTTGGATTTTGTCAAATGCTTTTCTGCATCAATTGATATGACTAGGTGATTTTTGTTTCTCAGTTTGTTTATGTGATGTATCACATTTATTGATTTACGAAGATTGTATCATCCTTGTATTCCTGGAGTAAATCCCACTTGGTCACAGTGTATGCTCTTTCTAATATATTGCTGAATCTGATTGCTATGATTTTGTTGAGGATTTTAGCATCTATGTTCATCAAGGATATTGGTCTATAGTTCTCTTTTTTGAGGTGTCTTTGTCTGGTTTTGGAATTAGGGTAATGCTGGCTTCATAGAAAGAGCTTGGAATTATGCCTTCCTCTTGAATTTTTTGGAATAGTCTGAGTAGGATAGGTTTTAGTTCTTCTTTGAATGCTTGGTAGAAGTCCCCTGTAAAGCTGTCTGGACCAGGGCTTTTGTTTGCTGGAAGAGTTTTGGTCACTGTTTCAATTTCTTTGGTAGTTATCAGCCTAGTCAGGTTTTTTTATTCTTCTTGGTTGAGTTTTGGAAGCTTGCATTTTTCTAAGAATATGTCCATTTTGTCTAGGTTTTCTTTTTTATTGGAATAGAGTTATTCATAGTATTTTTTCATAATTGTTTGTATTTCTGTGGGATCAGTTGTTATTTCACCTTTTTCATTTCTGATTTTGTTTATTTTGGGTCCTCTCTCTTTCCTTCTTGGTGAGCCTGACTAGAGGTTCATCAATCTTGTTTATCCTTTCAAAGAACCAGCTCTTGGTTTTGTCAATCTTTTATATATATACTAGGGGCCCAGTGCACAAAAATTTGTGCACTCGGGGTGGAGGGAGTCCCTCATCCCGGCCTGCCCCCTCTCACAGTCTGGGACCCCTCAGTGGATGTCCTATGATGGCCCCAGTCTGCCAGGCGCCTTTTGTGTGTGTGTGTGTGTGTGTGTGTATGTGTGTGTGTGTCATCACTGGGGACCTGCCCCCAGCTGCATCAGAGGCTCGGAGCAGTCCTCCTGTGTGTGTCTACCTGCTGGGGGCCTGCCCCATGCACACCGTGGAGGCTTGGAGCAGGCACCCCCTCTATGTTGATCTCTCAGACTCTTGCCCTCCCCTGCATGTTGTTCTCTTTTTTGAGCATGGCCAGAGCTGGGTGCGGCCTGCCTCCCAAGCTTGCCTACCGCCCATCTTCCTCCAGCCACCAGAAAGCAGGGAAAACCCC